>APFE031024491.1:107257-123248 GCA_000404065.3 Pinus taeda | reverse complement strand
TTATGTTAAGACATAAAATCCTAAAAACATCAAAAAGAAGTCTTTGACCTATGGTAAAAACATCTTGCTCATGAAACCCATGATGCAAGGAATAATAATAATTTGTTTCTTCTTTTACATAATATTATAATTACAAGTCATAATGAAAGCCGAACCTAGTTACATTTCCTTCAACATATGTGACAACTAAAAAAGTTAAATCAGCGTAAATCAATCTCAAGTTTGGATCTATGAAGCACTAGAGAGATCAAATTTCTTAAGGTGTATATTTTTTATTCATTTAATATGAAGTTATTATTATATGATTTGTAATTAAATGATAATCAACCTAAAGAAATTTGATCCCTCTTGATGCGTGATAAACCCAGGTTTAAGATAAATTTAAGCTAGTGAACAACTACAAAAAGACTTGACGAGAACGAGCCACAAAACATGCCTCCTACAATTTAACTACTTTTCCATTAGACTAGAAACTTGTGCCCATTTTATACAATGCTTTAAAGCACATCTTACTACACGTGTAGGAGATCTTTCTTTGGATAATCATTCCCCTGGGAATAATCTTACGCCCCATTTAAAGTTTATTGTTGCTTTCAAGTAATTCCATGGTAGTTGTCCATAGTTACAATTCTTGTGATGCTATTATCCATTAGCATTTTGTTAATTGCATTCAAATCACTATTGTCTGTGAAATTTCTCTCATGTAATATGACTACCCATTGTTGGAAAAAAAACAAAGAAGATTATTGTTTAATTATTGTGATGAAATAACATGGAATTTATACGGAAAAACTTGGATAGAAAGTTTGGTGATAGAGTACTCTGGGGAAAGGGTTATTTGATATCTAATAATTGAGGGATGTCATAAGTTCATCATATTATTATTCTCAATGGGTTCTTTGATCTTTGTAGGTGAATCTTGTAACGCAATTATTGGCAGATTCTGGGCCTTTCAAGGATGGAGTTCTTTAAGTTTGATCTTGAATGGTTTGCAGAGTTATGTACATATTCTACCTGTTCCTTTGTATATTCATATCTACTTCCTTCAACAAAGTCGTATATGTGTTGTATATTGAAGTCTTCCATTTACAATGCCCTAATCTGCTTTTGAACAGTTAAAATTCACAACTTCAACTGAGCATCCTGTTATTCAATATTATGAACAATTCATTAATTTACTCAAAAGTGTAAGCAGAAACATCTGATTAAATTCAAGATGTTCGTGTGGCACATGTAACTTGTAAATGCTATAGCAAAATCAAGTATATTCAGTAATCATAGGAGTGAATATCATACTATCACACACACTGTGATATCAGTGTTATAGACTGGGGGATTTTTTGATAGATGTCTGGAATATGTCATATAGATGCTGATGGGCTGTAAACCGAGCGCTTATATCCCAGCAATAGCAACTTACAAGCATTTTGATTTGAAGCATAACAACTCATTGAAGCTAAAGCTAGTAATTATTGCAGATAACTCTAATGATTATAAAATTTAGACAATTGAAAAACAGTGATTTTGTAAAGCTAGGATTGTTTGAAAATGGATCATTTGATTTGGATAAGCCTTTTACTATTTAACATTCAAGATATTCTGAGAAACACATCAGAATTGAAAGTTTCCATGGGTATCATTTATTAAGAACAAGCATGATTGGGTGGCTATATCTTTAAGATTTACTTCATTAAAATATAGACATGAGTGGAAATTGATAAGGTCAATTTAATAACATTAGATTTAACCATTACATTTAATATATAATTTGTAAATTTAATATAACAAAAGAAAGTTAAAGTTCAATTTAATTAGTTTAAAAGAAACACTACTTCATATTATATATTATAGTTATTAAAATCTTATATCTTACACTTTTTCTTTTCTTTTTTTTCTTTTTTTTCTTCTAGTTAAGACTACCTAAGTACCCACGGGGATTTGAACTGGTGACCTATCGCATGGAGTGCCTTAACAGCGCACCCATTCACCATCAATCCAAAGCCCCGTGGGCATATCTTACACTTCTTAAAGAAGCATTCGATTAATAATTTTTCTCAAATATAAAACCTGCATAATAATAAACATATTTTTATTAGAAAATGCAATATCTTTTTTATAATAGCACTTAAGAATTTTTTTAAATACTGAAGAGAAATTTATGAAGGAAGCATCACTCATGACTTTTTATATTATAATCCACTCTCTACTCAAATGTAAACTATAAATATGCGTATTCTCAATAAGTGTGTGTATGTATTTAAGTAGAAGGATACAAAATTAAATTTGACGGGTGTCCTCTTCTCCCCACAATACACAATAGATTTAACAATTACCATGTTAGGTTGAGTGGTCTCCATCTCATTAGTATAACTTGACATCTGAAAAATGATGTGTTAGGGATGGAGAGGGTGAGGTGTTAAACAAAACAAAATGATGCGTAGCGTTAATCAAGAAGACATGGATCGATAATCACAATGATCTTTGAGAGCTCATATGGAGGGCATTCAAATTTGATTTGGAAGCCATGAACACCATTTGAGGGTATCCGAGATTGGGTTTTACTAAATTTAGAATTGAATAGCTATGTCATTGTTATTGTAATAACTTTTATTTGGAGTCAAAATATACCAATGAACATATTTAACCATTACATAGAACATACTGAATTGAAAGAGTCAATGTTTTAGTGTTTCCTTGTTGAATATAAGTAGCATTTTGGAGGAAACACTAACTTTCCATTGACTCTTAACATTAAACAACAATGAGTTAGTAGCGAGTGAAACAAGTATGATGTTGTCATAACAAAGGAAGAAAAACAAAAAAACTAGAGTAAAGAGGGTCGAGGTGCTAGAAGGCCGATTGAGTTTGTCTAGATGTATCTCTATATGGGGAATGGTAGAAGAGGAAAATTCCACTACTAGGTAGCTTGCATGCTCAAGGGTCCAAAAAATTCCATTCACTGTGTTTAGTAGGAGGTGTAGCATTAGCAAATTGTGCCTAAACTTAATTATTGTTATAAAATTATTAACATAAATGGCAATTAAATAATGTAGGATTAATATTAAAACACTTACAATGAGGGAGTGATATGTTTAGTCAATCAGCAAACTTTAAATAAAACTAGTGGGTAGTCATCAAATGCTTCACAAGATTAACTAGATATTCAATGTGGGGGCATGTAGGCCTGAGGCTTTGAGCGAGGAAGAAATTGTATTTCCATGAACCCTATCAAGTAAAGGGAAACATAAAGACCTTTATGCATGGAATTTATTTCCTTGGAAATTTAGGTGCCTCTCGTTAGAAAGAAGTGATATCAATCTAGATATAAGAATAAATTTGTTCACAGTATATTACAATAAAATAAAAGCATATACATAGGGATTACATGGAGATATTCCTTCCTTTTCTTTTCTCTCATAGTTATCATTATTATTTTATAAAATACAAGTTAGATATGTAACATGTATTTATTCAATGTATGAGTGTATCTATTGTTGAAAATGTAACTAGTTTCAGTCTTCATAATTGTTGTTGTACTCATTTCACTATGTAACAAACAAGAAAAGAAAAAAAAAAGTTATTATTATTAAGGCACAAGTTTCATGCTCTTTATTGGCGGTCTTCTAGGTATAAGCATGTTCCTCATGCTTCTAGGGTTTTTTAAGTCTTAGGATTTATTGTCTTGAATCAAAGAGGTCAACATCATGTTTATAAGACCCTTCTAGGAAAAATATATTTATAAAAAAAAAATGGAGTTTAGAAAGTCCAGGAATCTCCCAAAGTACAAGTTGACCCTGGAAACATCAAGTCAGCCTAAAGGAGGGAATTTGACCCCTTGAGAAGGCTATATAAAGGAACATTTGACCTCATTTAGCACACACTCAAGAAGCTCTATCTCTCTTGAAAGGTACTGAATAGGTTGAAGGTACAGGAATAAGTGCAGAATTGGTCGAGGTACAGAACTGGGTACGAAACTAGTTGAATGTACAAAACTAGGTGTGGAACAGGCTGAAGGTACAAAACCAAGTGCGGAATAGGCCAAAGGTACAAAACTGGGTGTGAAATAGGCCGAAGGTACAGAATCAGGTGTTGCACTGGTACAAAACTAGGTGTGAAATAGGTTGAAAGTACAAAGATTGGTGCAAAACACGCCAAAGGTACAAAACCAAGTGCGGAACAGGTTGAATGTACAGAAATGGGTGAGGAACAAGCCAAAGGTACAAAACTAGTTGCGGAACAGGTCAAAGGCACAAAATTGGGTGTAGAATTGAACCAAAGGTGCATAACTAAGGTAACAGTTGCAGTTGTAGTTGGTTGATGCAAGTTCAAGGAAGGATTTGTTGGAAGGGCTAACTTGGTACTTGGAGAAGGACTTGGTCTAGGGTTGAGTCTTTGTATCTCATTTGAAGCAGATTCTAAGAGAGGAGTTTTTCGGGTTTTCCCCTTGGAGGGGTTTTTCTTTGATTGAGAGCCTAATTTTTGTGTCCTCTATTATGATTGTTTTGTTCTTGATATTTGTTTGATGAAGGGATCTAACTAAAGAACATAAAGAAGACTAATAAGGTTCACAAGCAAATATTAAGGTTAAGGAAAATAATAATTAGAAGTTGTTGAAAAATCTAAGGGCAACGAATGTAGGAGATTTCTCTTCTTGATAACTTCTTATGATGTATTTTTACTCTTCTTGATTTACTTCTTTCTTTTATTATAATTTGTGTTCTCTATCATCAAACAACTACCAAAGCATAAAGAACAATCAAACAATAGGACACAAGATGTAGGCTATCAGCTAGGGCCAAAACCTCTCCAATTGAGAGAAAAACCCACAAGAATTCTTCTTCTTATAGAATCTTCAATTGACCAATTCCAAGACCTAGACCCTTGACTAAAAACCCCTCCAAGACTAAGTCACACTTCTGCCCTTAAAGACCTTTTCTTTCTTCTAAGTCAATGTTGGTCAAACTAATTACTACACCACATATTTCAACTTTCTCTTCAATTTCGTCCTCTTATTATAGGCTTGTAATTTTTGGCCCACCTGTAATCACATAAATTCCACACTTGTGGACTGATTGGAGCTGATTTGTAAGGCTTATTTCCTTCACTTGGCTTGGACACTTCCTTTTGTGAACTCGGCTAGCAAGAATACTCCTTTCTTGGGCTATATCACGACTTCTTCAAGGTCTTCAATATATTGCTGCAGAAACCCTAACTGCAGTTACATGTGTGAGATAATTTGACCCCAAAACAATGTTAGAAGACTTCGATCTTCTTCTCCTTCTCTTTGCTACTCAAGGGACTATCTTCCCTTACTATTCACACTTCTCTTTTTGTCGTAGATGTTTGAATGATCTCTTGAGTGAAGTTGAATCCTTCTATATATAGGTTTCTCTCCCATGCTAGTAAGACGACTTGTCATCATCCCTAGGTTGACATGTCCTCTTGATAGGTCGACTTGTCCTTTAGTAGCTTGATTTGATTGTAGCACATTGACGAGGTCTCGGAAGGTCTTTTTGACTCTATTTTTTACTCAAATAATTTTCTTTTACAATATGTAACATGCCCACATGGGTCTTTCATACATGACAATGACTCAGAAGCCCTAGAAGCTCTCAATGAAAGCTTGACCTATAAAATAAATTCCTCTTAAGCATGAAACCCATGCCTCAAGGAAAAAATAACAAATTTATTTTTCTCATTACATTAAATACATAAAATCATGTTTACATATGTCATTATGAAGACTAAACCTAGTTAAATATTTCAACACTCCCTCATAACTAGGGAGGTATTCATAATCCATACAAGGTACTTGGACATTCTCAATCTGAAGAATTCTCATAAGAAGAGTTGGATTGTTAACCCATCTGTATAACATCATATCAACCAACATTGTCACATAGCAAGGCCTTGACTAACAACTCTATCTCTCCACAAGATCAGAGCATAATGCTAGCGAGACCAATGATTTATAGATACCATCATCATTGTCTCTCAAGCTACATACCCCACCCAAGTGTTCACAGGATATGTCATAGGTTTATTCCTATCTTGGATTCTCAATCCTCAAAGAATATTGGTCCTCTACAACTACTCTTATCTTGGATGCCCTACCACATCCTCAAAGAGTATCAGATGCCAAATACTTACCCAATCCTCCATTCTTTCTTCCCAATTTAAGACAAGAATGATGTGCCTATCTCTCCCTCTCAACTAGGGAGGATTTACCCATTCCTATTAAAGGAACGTACCCAAGCTCCCTTTCAACCAGGGACTTGTCCAAGATCCCTCTTAGCTAGGAACTTGCTTTCTAAGTTTCTTCTTAACCAAAAACTTGCTTCCAAATTCCCTCTTAACTAGGGACCTATTTCCAACAACAACTTTCTCTTCTTTATTGGAGATCATGGGACCTTCAGCTACTTGTAGAGCTCCTTCATTTGATGTCATGAATTTCATCTTCTTTGCCTTGTAGGGCATCGATCATCTATGACTTTCCTTCATGAATCGTGTTAGTCATGTCATCCTTCTTTTCATCGGAAAGTGATCTACTAGTCCATATATGGATTTCCTTCATACAACTACCTTTTCACATCATGTATCCTTCAAGGTCTTCCATCCTCCCACTTGAGTACTTAGTTGTCGATGACATCCACAATTCTCTTTTGGTAGTCTTATATTAGCCCATCCAGATATTGTTCAAAAATCAAAATGAACATCAAATCAAAATTACCTTTTGTGATGGTCCTTTATCACGACATTTCCTTGTTGCAATATCCACATCTTGCATATATATTGACACATCTCCAAGATATCTAATGTCAAGGGTATTCTCTCTTTTCAAGGCCTTCATACCTTTTCCATGGAGATATCATGGCCAATTCTTCTAATTATCAGATGTTGATTTCCTTTTCTATGTGGCCATACTTGCATCTTTCATGATCTCTTCTTTCTTTCTTCACATATTGCTCCCCAGTAACTTCTATTCATAGTTCTTTCATCCTTGTCAACCACCTCATATTCCATATGAAGACATATTATGTTGATTTCATCTAGTCAATATGTGAATCATGCCTTTATGCATCCTTCCAATGAAAGAGATCCTTTCCTTTGCTCATACTCGTGAGGTAGAGTATTCATCCATGTAATCTGCAACTATATGATGACATGACTTAATTCATTAAACATATGCATACATACCTCTTTTCTTCTTTTGGTCATCTAGGCTTCCTTCGACAACTTTCTTTCCTTGATTGAGAGTACTTCAACCATCTAGACATGTTGCATTCCTTTGTCATCATATAATCATTTTGCCAAACAATGAATCCCATCCAAGGTGGAATTCTCGGTGAAACACTTGCTTCTTCCAAGAGATGAACCTTCTAATGAAGATTCCAATAGAGGATCTTAATTATACTTATCTTGCAAATGCTCCTTCCCAATGATGTATGACGAGTTCTACACCTGATGACTCTCTTCTGCCCATAAGTACTACTTATGCTTCAAATGAGGTAACTAGGAGTTACTTCCTTATAAAGATGATTGCCATAGACTTGTACTTCAATTATCTTTCAAGCTTCTTATGATGATGTCATGAGCTCTTGCTTCAATTGTATGGCCTTATGATGCCATCTCCTAAAATGATGCATCTTAGCATGCTTCTAAAGTTTCCTACCTTGATAGTTATACTTTACAAGACTAAAAAGCACTCGGTGCAGAAGATTATTTCAATCATAATAGAGATCTTTTACTTCCTCCTTCTTTGATTTCTTCTTTTCAGCTTCTTCCACTTCTTTGGTGATATGGGCTCCTTCTCCTATTTAATTTGGCAACTCAATGACAAATTCCAACCATGGGATGAGATTCCTCTTTTCGAGAGGGCCAATTTTCATTATTGAAGTGCTCAATTTGGATAAGGGAAAGTGTATTTTTTAATTAAAAGCCCACATGTGCATATTTGATCAGGTCGGCCTCAAAGTGAATTGGACACCCTTGGAAGGCTATAAATACAAGTCAAGTGAACCTCATTTGGACATCATTATGGATCATTCTTCTATTCTCTTTTTTGGTTTGGCTTGCACGGGTTTGAGGCAAGTTTGTGAAGATTGATTGCCACAGGTCCAAGTTTACAGTGTTCGTAGCTTGCGCGTGTTTCTAGGGTTTTGGTTCGCAGTCATAGGCTTGACAAAGGAAATTTTCGACTATATTTGCTAGCATGCAGGCCTATGCATGCAACATGAGGGTTTCATCCGCATGCATGACACTCTCTCCATGTGATTGGAATCTAAAGTTTGATTTTTCAATTGACCAAATTTTTTGCCAGTTGACTGCAAAGTTCAGCAATTGACCACAGAAAATGACAATTGATTACAAGCTTCTGAATTAGGGTTTTGATCATTGGCATGATTGGGTTTATCTCATGGATGTTGTTTAGTTGGTTTTTTTAATTAGGTTTTCGGTTGAAGATATGGATCATTGTACTCTCTTTTGCTGAATCATTCAATGACAATCTAATAAGAAGAAGAATTTGAAAGGGTTTTCTCAATTGCGAGTTTTTCCCTAGTCTCCGACCAATCCTAATGTCTCTATGTGTGAATGTGTTTCTTCTCTTGTTCCTTTATGTTTCGCTGCAATGATGATGATGTTGTTATTTCTATATAATTGCATACGCTGCTGAATAATATGAATAATGTTATGATGTTATGGGGTGAATTTAAATATGGAAATAATGAAATGCAATTATCAAAGCAAAGAGCAATCTAATCCTAAGAAAAATTAACATGGTATCAGAGTTGGGCTAAAGAAAAGTCATTGAAGATCACCCCTATGGAGACTACTTTGATGAAAGCATGAGAAGATGGAGGAGACCTAAAAGAATTCCAGGGCTTGAAGGGAACCATAGGCAATTTGACTATTAAAGTTTGATGGATATATGAGTTAGGGTTTGGAAGAAACCATGGGCAATGGAAAAGATTTGAAACCCTAACATGACTAATGTGAAGATGTTCAAACACTTGTGTCAGATTTGATGAAGTCCTAGATGAGATTGTCTCTATTAGGCCTGGTTGTTGAAATATTGAAGGCAACATTGTCATAAGGACAATGGACAGTGATGGCTCTTGAAGGCTAGTTCAAGAGGGAGATGATCACTTCTCATTGAAGACAAGTACTTTTTGATTTATGGTGCTCCTTTATGTCTTTACTTTTGTTTAGAATTATTGATCTGATTATTGTTTTGATTATTTCTTATACTCCCTGCATGTATATTTGAGTGTAAGGTCTAAAATGGGCCTCCTAAGAAAAATGTACATCCAAAATAAAATTTATAAGAACCAATAGGATTCAAAATGATGATGTCAACCATGGGGGATGATTCACCATTTTGGAGTAAAAAAATAAAAATATTAAAAAATAATAAAATAATAAAACTACTTTTTCAACTTATCTCCCTAAGTTTTTACTCAAATTTCGAGCAAGAGTACTTGTTAGAGGGAAAAAAGAAAAAACTATTTTTTCAACTCGTACTTTCAACTTATCCCCCTATGGGTTGACTCAAATTTTGAGCAGAAACAATTGTTGAATGAAGAATTTGATTCATCATCCAAGGAGTACCCATGTTGTATACTTTCGATGGACCCGAAAAATGAGAAATACATGAAAAAACATGATGAATAAAAATGAGAAATACATGAAAAAACGTGATGGGTCCATCGAAAGTATGCAACATGGATACTCCTTGGATGATGAATCAAATTCTTCATTCAACAATTGTTTCCCCTCGAAATTTCAGTAAACCTATAGGGAGATAAGTTGAAAGTATGTGTTGAAAAAAATAGTTTTTTCTTTTTTCCCTCTAAAATTTGATGATGTAATGTAATCTTATTTTATTATTTCCAATGTTATTTTATAATTTCCTTAGGAGGCTCATTTTAGACCTCAAAAATCCCCTAATGATGATCTGAGATGCAAGAAAATATGGCTAGTGCAAGAAGAGAAGAGTTATAGTTTCCCATGAAAAGGAAGTTGACAAAGTGCTCTTGTTGCCAATTCAAATAAGAAGATACATAGGTATCTAAATACTAACAAGGTATGTATGGTGTTGTTTCAATGTTGTGTTTCAACCTCAAAATTGGTCAGCAAGGTAAGCCCTAAGGTATGATGAGAATGTCTTCTTCACAAATGGCTCATGCATGCATATGAAAGTGATTTGGATTCATGGTACTTATGATGAAATGGTACACTTAGTATTGAACAAGTATCTTACCTCTTAGACATGATGAATTTCTTGATTCTATGAAGCTACTTATAAATATTGATTTTTGATATATTGATATACTTGATTTTTGGCTCACATCTACTATTTTGGATATCTTGATAACATAAAGAAGGTTTGCACATTGATTCTTATTTATGGTAGCTTGATGCTATTGATCATACTTGTGATAAGCATGATAACCATGATGATAGAAGTGTAACAATGAGATTGATATTCAGGATCTTTTTGTTGACCGTGGTTAAGTTTTGATAAACTTAGTAATTATGTCATAGGGTAAAATCTGGATGACTTGACTTGACGGACTAAGCTATGTAAGTGATATTGTGTTCATGATCTGCTGTCTTAATCATATCAATCTAATCCTCGATGAGTTTGATGTGATGATGTAGTTGATGCTAACATGCTATGACCATGATGGATATATGTTTCAGGACCTGATATAGCTAGATTTTATGATCTAACAATTTTTTATACATCACAACATTATAGACACGTTGATGACTTGAATAATAATGGCTAAAGGGGTTGCTCATTCAGAGGGACAATCTCTCCATAAGATCCCTACACCTATTATCATTTGCATTATATGTATAGAAGATTCTTTATTGTTGAAGTAAGCTTTTTGACTAAATATTTGATGTTGATAGTTTGCAGCAAGTTTTGGTTTGATAAGGGAGAGTTTTCCTTACTGTAAAGTCTCAATCGCACGGAAGCAAGCTTGAGGATGTGGTTGTAGCCTCTCAACCACACGGAAGAAAGCCTATGGGTGTGTTATGCCTATAGGTTACAAAAATAAATCCTTATGCATAAAATCAGGAATGCACCAGGGGTATGACAATCCTACAAATATGGAGCAAACAACAGAAAGTTCTATGAGCAGTGAAATTTGAATGTTTGACGTATTATAATGTGAATATGTTGACTAAGCTTATGTTCGCAGGTGACTGGAATATGCATATTAGTATGTTATTTTGATTTGATCATTGAAGATAGTGTATGACAATATTAAATAGCAGTTGCAAAGGTTTGACAAGATCTAGCTGATTAATATAGATGAGAAATGACATGATGCTTGATAGTTCATAAATATGCTTTAGAACATTGAAATGATTCTTTATATGTTTTTAGGTTATGGATTGATTGAAATCACTATGATAACAAATTATGGTTTTCACTTGATCTCTAATGAGTTTCCTTAGATGACAATTTTATGTGAGCATACTAACTTTCAGTGAATAATATTGGTATTCAATAATGGTTTTGTATTGCCCTCATTTTCCTTGGTACAATGGTTGAAGTATAAACATTTGTGATTCAGTATGAAGTAATCTCACAATAAATGGATGGAACCTACATGACTTATCCTTGGTGTATGCATTTGCATCTAAGGATAGAAATGATTTATATTATGATCATGAGGATGATTTGATGAAGTTTGGTTTAATACTACTTGGTAAATGACAATTTGTTGGCATGGCAATAAATGAAGTCATAACTTCATATTTGGATGTGAGCTCTACCTGTCACCTAGTCCAAAGAATTTGTTACAATGATATTGATGGTTTTGATATTAGTTTTGATCAGGCATCTAAACTTTGATAAGTTGACTTTGCTGATTTGATTGCATAATATTGATTTATGTAAGGTTGACCATATTAGTTTGGTGAAGTGATATGTTTGCAGAAATCTTTGTATAGAGCGAACTCCCCAAACCTGATATGTTTGCATTGATAGTTATCTGGTGAAGCCAGGGAGATGTGCCCATCCAAAACTCTACTTCAAAAGTGGTCCAAGGTATGGCTTTGATTTTTGGTTTTATATGTTAATGGTTTACTCTTGATAGGTAATGAACCTCTGATGATCAAAGTAAGAGGGAGTTGGCTTTTGAAGCTCGAAATAATGAGTCGTGACATGATGAATCAATTTCTGGAGTTTGGAAAAGGAAATCTATATCGTGAAGCTATTGAAGAGTTTTTTGGAAAGTGGAAATGCAAATCCTTGGACACTTCAATTGAAGAGATATTTGACTTGGCAACCGACAATTGATTAAAGCATTGATTTTTTGTTTGAACACCCGCCTATATATATATGTTGTGCATAGAACCTGAATGAATTCATGACCGAGCCACTTCATACACATCGAGTTTCCACCAAGCACCCTTAAAGATATTTGCATGGGACGATCAATTTTTGATCTGAGATATTCATTCTATAATATGTGACTTCATCGATGTACTGGTGATGTTTGGATTGTTATTAATGAGCACATTTGGGTGCTACCTTAGTATGAGATCTACCATGATATTTTGGATGAGAAGTCTGTAGCTTTAAGCACAACCGAGATTGAGTATGATGTTGCTATCATGGCTAGTTGTGAGGCAGGATGAAGAAGCTCTTTTGAGAGTTGTTTGATTAGGTTTTGGATATGACAAGAATACATTGTGATAATAATGTGTGGAATCTGATTGGCAGAGAATCACATATATTGTTGGGACTGAGATACCTTCATATATTGAGACAGTGTTGTTGTACGAAACAAACTTAGGCTTGTGGTTGCTGCCTCCATGAGAGGGAGGTTGAACAATGTATCCTTATATATATAGAGAGAGAGAGAGATGATTTGATGTGTTGTATGAACAAGAGGTTGTTGCTATTGAGACATGATGATTATCAGATATGAGAACGATGATATATTCCTGATCTATAGATATCATCGTTGATCGAGGACACTTAGCCATCTCTTCCCCCCTAATTGATCTCCCAGGGTGTGGAATTGAGATCGAGGGCTCTTGGGGTTGAGTGATATCTGGAAAATGGGGTATCACCCCTATCTATCACCCATAATATGTATGTGATCCTTGTCATTTTTGACAAGCCGGGTATCTCCCCTACCTTGGTGTTTGCAGAGTATACCCCAGTTGGCATCATACCCATAAGTTGGGCTTGTTTGTATTGTCCCTCCCCATTTGGCCAACAAGTTGAAGAGGCTTGGGGGCATGTGATCCTTACCTTTTGGTTAGTTGGGTATCTCGCCCAAGCTCGGATTATGATGCAAGTGTTCTACCACATGACTCTTGAGGGTCATTGTTGGGAAGATCGATATGGAGTTGAAGATGTTTTTCTCCCCCATGAGATTTTCAGGTTGAGATGTACCCCCTGATATTGTTTTGGATTGAGCTAGGCTGTCCGATGCCGATGTGGGTCGTAGATTTGGTTCCCCACTAATGTTTCCTAGGTGGTAGCATTGGGCTCCCCACTGGCAATGATTTTGGGTGGTAGCAGTGGCTCCCCGATGAATAGAGGGTGGTAGCTTAGGCTCCCCTCCGATGTCAAATTCGTTTTCTTTTAGATTCAATCATTTTCAGCATATAAGTAGGGACAATCAAGAGATAAGCGGGAATAAGCAAGAGATGAGCAATGATGGAAATTGATGATGAGATACTTGAGATTGAATATGATTCGATGACAGGATTCTTGCAATGACTATATGATGCAATTGGAACTTTTCCATAGATGAGAGGGAGTGTTAATTTGGCAGCTCAATGACAAATTCCAACCATGGGATGAGATTCCTCTTTTCGAGAGTGTTAGTGTCAGTCTTTCCAGCCTTCCTCCAGTGATCAAATAGGCTCTTATAAAGTGATTGTGAAGTGTCAAGGTCAAATTTTGTCATTTCAGTGAGTCTTCAAGCAAAATTTGGTCACTAGGCATTAGGTCTAGGGTTTGTTTTCACTCCTTATAAAGTTGCCCAAATGTCAGTCTATGTCATCATTCAGCTGAGTCTATCATCATTCATAGGGTTGTCATTATCATGTCAGTGTCTAATGAGTCATTTTACATCTTGTTCATGCTTCAGTTGTGCCTTGGCAAGTTCATTTCCCTCTCCTAGGGTTTCGAAGCCAATTTTTCTCGGACAGTCAAATCAATGGAAAAACTTGTTTCCTGATGTTCATACACCTTCCCCTATCCTTAAAGTACCTTATCAAACACTTCCCATCCCTTAGATCCACCAAATTCCTCATTTTCCACAAACCCTAGTTTCTAGCTACAACCTGGCAATTTTCTAGGTCGGGCCTGTGTTTTGCCATTTTGGACCCTTTCCCCTCACTCAATCTCTGAGATTCCACTTTCCCCTACTTCCTAACATCCCTCCTCACTCCCAAAAATTTCCCCAAGAATTTAGAAGCCCCGTGTCCCCTTCATTTCGTTTCATTTCGACCAAAACCCTTGTTCCACACATCGGGATAAGTTTCACTAAAATGATGTTTCTGAGCAATCAAAGATGATTTTTTCAAAACTGAGAGAGGTTTTTGTCCACAACATGCCAAGGAAGAAAAACCTCCTTCAATTTTTTCACAGGTGTCATGGTTTTAAAGAAATGTCAAAAATACTGGCGAGAACGAAGGTGCTCCAAGGACGGTTGGCCAAAACACAAAAACGAAGGAAAACGCCCGATCCACTCCAAATTTTGGCCAAAGCCTCTTTTACTGATCATGGTACTTGATTGGGGACTCCCAGCCCAAATTTCAAGAAATTTGGAGAAAATTTTGTCATTTGGGAATTTTACAGGTTTTGGCCATTTGACTGGTCTCACCCTGCGCGCAACCAGTCATGGGGACAGCTCAGAACGGGGAAAGCTCTATATTTTTGGAATTTTCACGCAAAAATACACTTGCCTATGGATGGGTTTCAGATTTTATGAAGATTTGGGCTCCCAAAAGCTCAAAATACATGCAAATTTTGACTTTCTGCCCCTTTTTTGCGTTGCAGAAAGCTGCCTTGGGAGAAATGACTTTTGAGGGGTCAAATCAACTCCAAATTCAGAAATTCCAGTGGGGTTGGAAAGTAGACTCACAGACCTTTCCAATGAGCTATCTTGCACCTGATTTGGACACCGGGAAGGCCCTCAAACAGAGCTGTCAATGCAAGCGACCAGTCAAAGTGAGGGGCGCGACCACTCAGGGAAATTTCACTGTTTTGACCAGTTCGGCCAGCAAAACACTGTTTTTACTTTGGTTGACTTTCGAGGCATGTAAATGATGGATTTTTGTGTAATTTTCATGGCACTTAGATACTTTTACTCTCCTTGAACACTTCTAGAAGTTTCCTTAATGTAAATGGTAAATATTTAATGCATGGATAGGTTTCCTAAGTTTTAGAGGCAAGTTGTTTTGACTGCCTATTATCTAGTGATTAGTTTAGAATTAGTTAAAACAGCTCCTAGGAAGCTGAGCTAGACCCCTAGAGGTGGGGAAAGGAGTTAGATCTTCTATATTATGCCTTCTCTTACTCATTTTCATGGTTGGACTCTTGAGGGAGAAGCTCCTATTGTATATTTTACTTGTATCTCTGCAATTTGAGGAAAAGGAAGACCAGGGTTTTGCAGACATCATTGGGATTCTTTTGGACTCTTGTGTTGATGGTGTGTTCTCTTATTGTAATTTTAAGTGTGTTTATGTGTTCCATATCTTTCTTTACTGCAGCTTATTAAACAAATGAAGTGATAAAGTTTGAATTCATGCATGTCATGCTTAGCTTTCAAATTTGTTTAATGTTTATGTTTTCCACTGTCTAAAGAGGATTCAAAGTCATTGTTTGCCCTCTTTAGCTTCTCCTCTTTCCTCCTTGATCATCCATCTCAGCTAAAACCATCAGCACAAACTCCTACCTTGCCCCAAAGACCCACCTGCAAAAACTGAGCTCAATCCCCACACCCTA
>APFE031024491.1:3101-96079 GCA_000404065.3 Pinus taeda | reverse complement strand
AAATTATATAATTTTATTTAATATCAATAAAAAATGAATAAAGAATTATTAATAATAAATTTAAATTTGTATCTATTCAAGTAAAGTAAACAAAGCAACTATTTTTTTAAATATGTATATTTTTTTAAGGAATATATTTAACTTATTTTTCAAAAGGAGTTTTTAGTGAGACTTTTTAGAGTTTGGCAGAAAAAAATTGTGGTGAAATCTTGATTAGTGTTATTTAAACTAGTTTTCTTTACTATAGATATGGATTAGCACCCTAAAAAACCCCTAGGACACTTCTATTGTGTAGGAGTTACCCATCAAACTTGTGATTTCAATGAATTTATGCCTAATTTTAGAGAAATTAAACCAGAAAATCCACTAGAAAGCTCTAGAGTCCGTAGTTGCTCTAGAGTCCGTAGTTGCTCGACTGCCTTCCTCTAGATTCTCTGGTTATTTAGAATACATAGGAACAATTATGGATATTTGGCTCGTTTTTCATCTGATAGTTATCATTTTTTATTTAATAATTTTTTATATCGGGCTCTTGCTCTGGTGACATGCGTTGTGCTTGCGGTGAGATTGTTGATTGGAAAATTTTTCATAATAAAATTTACCAGAGTTGGGTCACATCGGCCTTGTGGTGACTTGTAATGTAATAAGCATCATATTATCTCTTTTTCTTGCTCAGTTGAAATTAACGTGTTTATATGAAATTTTTAATTAAAGAGAGAGCATTATGAGTGGTGTTTGGGTTTGATCAAAAGAACATGATTTTCATGTTTGCATCTTTCCTCGGAGCACTGAGAACGCAAACTCAAAAGTTCAAATAGATATGAAGATTTTCCATGTCATGGCCATGGATTATGTTGGGTCTTGGGCACTAGTAACTAGTAAGACGTATGCAAATTTTGTAAAGGTTGTTTATTATGGGTTTTATTTCATTGTTTTAAAATGCTTGATAGGAGCAGTATGATGGAAAATCGTTGTGCCAAAGACTTAGGACAATGAATCTTTGATTTTCCTTTCTTTTAAATATTTATGTTTTCAGTGAGTTAGATTAAATTTATATAATGAAATTGGGAACAATGTCAAATAAATAGCATTTTAATTGAATTTAGATTTTTCTGAATATGTTAATAATTTTATTTTTTTTAAATAATTACATTAGAGAAAGCATCTTTGATGCTTTCCTATACTTATTGGCCACCATCCATTCGAGCATCAAAGAACGAATAACCATCTATTCCTAGGGCCAAAAAATGAATAACCATCCAAGTATAATGACTAAATAGTGTCCTCGTTCTGTTTAAAAAAATTGCAACGGAAGCTTTGAAACCAGTGCCTATAACACTTGTATGTAAGTAACCTTCTCCATTGGTGGGCCTATCAGTCATGTAACCCACAACAAATACCCCATTGATTTTCAAGTAATCCGCCAACTTCAAGGGAATGTTTGGGCTCGATATAATAAATGGTGTTTACAACATCTCTCTACTTCCCATTGATAATGGGGGCTCTATAGGCCAATATAAGGGTTAGCCAAGTATCTATCATTCCATAATGGTAATACCCTTAAGGGTTCAGACAAGCGCCACCCGCAGTCAAATTCCATCTAATAGATTGACTTTGGTCCAATGAGTAGTCCAATAATTGTTTAGAGCCTAATGCACACCACAATCAACTCCAAATTTTGAATGAGAGCCCCTGTGGTTAAGCCTTGTGCAAGTTTTATGAATAAATATTGTCGTTGCTTAATTTTTCGAAGACTATCACGACCATTTTTAGCTATACAAATCAGCCTTTATATTTATCTAAAGGAATCACATGGTTTTGATACAGCTATAGGTTTAGAGAATTTTTAATAGGTTTAGGTGTTAACACCTAATCATAGGGATTGGGTGAACATCTGTAATTAGTATAAATAAATAATAGAAGAAATGGAGAGTCATCTGGAGATGACCTGAACAGTCACTCCCTCCTGTATATAATAATGAACAACCTGAATGAATAAATCAATTACATTTTGAGGAGTTACTTCCTAGTCTGACATGGTATCAGAGCCAGCGCCATTTTTGGCTTCCCTCTCTGCCTTGTAACTCCCTTCTACCATTTTTTGCAATCTCACATTTCTACAGTCTTCCCCATTTATGCATTCTTCCATATTCTCTGTCCCGCGTTATGCCATTTATGCAGTTTTTCATATTCTATGATTTGTATTAGTATTAAATGCTATGCATTATAAAAAAGCAATATTGAGGCTTGAATGGACTATGTTATTACCACAGCCAATTTTTGAATAATCACTCCACGAATTGCCATATGTTGCCTTTGTTCTCTCCACCACCGTCAGCTCCCCTGTGCACATATGTGCTCATCACTCTCAGTTTTTCACTCCCATCGTATCTCATCCTCCCAACTCAAAACGCTGTTGCTGCAGTTTGGTAAGATACACTAAATACTAATTCATTTTTCGTTTTGGATTGTTGGTATACTCCCGGTAGAACGACACATCTCTATTGTTTGAAGGCCAGTCCATATACCATGCCGGTGTTGAATGGTCCACATACTCTTCTGTCATAATATATAACGCTTCCACAGATCTCAGTTCTCTCCCTTACATATATCACTCTGCTCCGTGGTATCGTTGCTCCGTCCATCAATTCTACTAAGGCTCCCATGGCAAAGAAGGCCAAAAAGGCCTAACCTGTATTGAAACCTAAGACAGCTAAGAAGGTTGTGAAGGCTCCTGCTGCAAGCAAGACCACTGTTGCCAAGCCAGCCAAGGCTGCTAAACCAGCTGCCCTAGCAAAGAAGCTAGCTGCAAAGAAGGTTGCTCTAGGTTATATACATTAATGTTGTCTAGTTATATACGTTGAACATTGTCCTTCTTTCATTACCACCTTCTCCAATAATACCTCTATCTTCATATATCAGAATCATTTTTTTTTAGGAGTAAACTTTTGCAGTAGAAGTATGTTTTTCCATAGTACACAGATTTTACAATGAATTCAATAATATCTATTGTGGGAGTGGTTCTCAATGGGAAGGAGAATTATCTTGAATGGTCATGGAAAATCAAACACACTCTCATTTTTAATGAGCTGTGGAAAGGAGTGTGTGTTGGAGACGAAGACAAAGAGCCAAAACAACCTACCTCAGACAAGGAATTCGTCATTTGGCAAAATAAGAACAGCGAGGCCTATGCATTGATTGCAGCATCAGTGAATGAAGAGGTAAGTTTCCATATTTCACCATTTTCAAATGCTTTCGAAGCCTTACAAAAACTAAAGGAACTCTATGACTCACACTCTACACTTGAAGTTGTTCAACTGATGATTAAACTCTTCATCCTTGAATTACAAAATAATGATCCTCTTGCTCCTGCATCAGAAGTAAAATCTATAATGCATGATATCAAAGTCACTAATGTTGAACTGAATATTCCTCTGATAGCTTTTCTCAAGGCACTTTATCCCACTTACTCAAATTATCTTGAGTCATTGCAAGCAAATGGAAACCTCAAAGATATTACCTTTGACTCCCTTGTGAAAAAATTTGCTGAAAGAGAGAAAGCTTTTGGTAAGAAGATAGCTCTTGAGTCTTCTGAAGAGGCTGTGTGCCTTGCTTATAGAGAAAAGAGTCTTGCTCAAGATTCTTCCAAAGGAAGAGGTGGTCGAAGAGGAAGAGGAAGAAATTTTAGAGGTAGGGGGGGTCAGACACTCTCACGGAGAAAATTCAGATTTGCACTGCATACACTGCAAAAGAGATGGATCACATGATGCATCCACATGCAAGTTACCTTGGGACAGAATTGAGTAGGAAAGAAACCAACCCAAAGGTAAAACTAATGATAGAGAGAAAGGTAAAGCACCTGAATCCGCTCACTGTGTTGTGGCACACTGTAATATTGGAGTAAATGAAGGCTTATTTAATGCATCATTTGCTTCTTGGAAAAATGATTGGTTGCTTTGTTTTGGGCAAATTTAGTGTTTCTTCAAATGCCTAAGCCTCTAGACCTAGTAGCTAGTCTAGAAACAACAGAAAAATTAATTTGTTGCTTTTCCTATAGTTAACAGATAAGAGAAAGAAGAACAGAGGTACCAACCTATAGCTTTCACTCGATCCCTCTCTCCTTTGACCGATTTTGCCACTCCTTTCCGTACTTAAATCACTTGGAAAGTACCTACACACAAGCCAAGATAGAAACCCATCAAAGCATACAATAATGATGATTTGTTAACTAAACATATCATAGAATCAAGAAGGAAAAAGCTTAGAATTATTTATTCATAGAAGGAAAGATTACAACCCATGTAGATGCATGCTCGATTCAGTGTCATCCTTCCAGCTTCAAACGCTTCTCTCCTCATGAAGCAACAATTCGACATCATTACAATACTCTTACTAATCTCATTCAAACAACATTTCCTTAGCTCAAGAAATTCCAACCTCTCCAATCCTTTGAATGCTTGGTTAATTTATCGCTGAATGGAGGAGGTTAAGCCATTAATGGCCCTCATGAATGCTCTACCAAAATTGGGAAGTGGTTCCATGGAGGAAGGGATAATGGATTAAGATTCATTCATCCTCTTCCTCATCCAAATGCGAGCTCAATCATCCTGGAAACTTCCAGAAGTATCCATTGGATAAGGAATCCAATGGATTCATTTTAAAAATTCAATGAATCTTTCTCATCACAGGTGAAACAAAGGCTAGGTGCAATGCATAGCACCCAGTCAATGTAGCTCTTGCATTGCATTGTAGCCTGATAGAAGGCTTCCTGCGCTAATCTCCTTAGGGGCACTTTTTGGATGAATGGATTCATGGAAACTCTTGGGAGGCAAGCATGAAGTAGGTTGACCTCATTGGGAAATGAAAACCACTGAATTAGGGATTGATGGACCTTAATAATATTGATCTGGAAGTCGGGATTGATGTGCCCAAATTGACCTGTAACAGTTGCCCCCTAAAGCATGAAGTCAAACATAAACATGTCAAGTGAGATGCTTTACCACTAGGAGAGAAGGTTTCGAAACGAAAGGAGACCTGCATCAGTTACAATATATATATCATGATACTTTATTTTTTTTCTCACAATTTAGCTGAGGGAAGGCATACCCATGCTCAGCTTTATAAACTTTCATTACGTGTACAAATATAGTCATCTACAGATGTAGACCCATGAATGGATGACCATGAATGTAAGGCCATTGTACATTTGATATTGTACTCCTGAAAAATATATCGCAACCCAGATGGATGAAACCAGATATGGGGTCTTCAATCTCATCCAATCTTTACTCAATGTACAAGCCTAACCATGTGAATAGATGATTTGAGGTCGAACATGGAGAGACATCGTCTGATTACCAGCCAATGATGTAAGTTGTTAACAGATGCAAGAGGAATCACCGATAATGATAATGATCCTCAAGGTACTACAATACATCTCGCATGGTGTGAATAAATGATTTGATGTCGAACATCATATGAAGTCTTTCGGTCGAAGGCTAGTGATGTCAACCTGTCGTCGGAAGCGAGAAACCTATCATTTATGTATGCAAGCCTCAAGGTACTACAGGGGTGTTTCTAAGTCAACTTCTTGGATGATGAGCTGATGTCGACAAGAAGCGACTCATCGCAGGAGGTCCTTGATGTATCCCACATACATGACACAAAATGAGGTAAATGATTTTTGAGATGAAATATTGACTGATGACACAAGGTTCAGGAATGGTGGGCATGAAAATGAAGGTTTACTATATTGTAAAAGATGAAGTTTTGAACTGAATGACTTCTCTTGAACATATTGACGACACTGAGTGAATTGGTAGCATTGACCCAAAGCAAAGTGATGGATGGTATGGTAGACCAACGATGTGAAAACCATCAAGCTGAATGACCCAACCCACATAGGAATGACGATGAGGTGAAAGTGTCATGTTCAAGAGCGACTTGCTACCATAAAGTTTTCTCAGCTTTTTCCCATTTTCCCCAGTCATTTTTGACCAATACCTCTTTATTTTTATCAAGCTTGAGGAGGATAACATATGCTTGTTGTTTAATTCCACCCTTCGGGTGAATCCATCGCTATTTGATGTTTTCACGAGTCTAGCGAAGGTGAAACTCGGTCTTGTCTAAATGGACAATTTTGTCGCTATTTGATGTTTTTAATGAGTTTAACAACAAAGATAATTCAATCCTTTTCACATTTAAAGAGTCTAAAAAGGGACTAAAAGGAAACTCCACAAGTTATTTTTCGTAAATTTGTCTCTCAAGTCCGAAAAAGCATAAAACAATACAAGAGAGAACCTATTGATCATGTTTGATCAACGAGTACCATTTTCGTAGTTAATCTAACTCAGCCCAAAGAAGGGGTAAAACTATATTGAGTAAATATCGATTCTAATCCATTAACGAGCTAGAAACGACAAGTGCTCAGCAATCTTTTCATATTTAGAGAGTCTGAAAAGAGCTTAAAGAGGACTATGCTTTGAGGAACGGGTGGTGTCTAGGGTAGCAATTGGTTCTGGTGATGTCGGAACTTCTCAAAACATGTTGATTTATGTGAAGAGGCTGGCTAATAAGACCACTCATTGCAACTATTCCTCAAAAAAGGTAAAAGAACCAAGTGAAAGTGTATGATCGGCGAAAGAGATGGTGGTGATGGGATGAAAACAACCTAGGCTCATTTGATGAAAAACGCTGATAGAATGGCAATCAAGAGGGTTACAAATGTAAATGGGTTCCCTTTTACACAAGCTTGAACCATAGGGAACTATGCTTAGATTCAGTTTACATGCCCCCAACATGATGAAAGGGAGAGTCTCCTGTAACTAGATGGAAGTCACTGCAGTGAAGCAGGATGGTTATCCAACACCTATTTGGCTTCGTCCAGATAGACAAAGGTGAATGGGGTGATTCCCTTCACATAACCTACAGGGAAACTTAACTTTACCACTAGGTGCCTGGCCCCCCAAGCTTCATTACATTCACCTAAGTAGACTACTCGTGGCTATTAAGTGGATGGAATGAAGGTTCTTTTACGAGATCAAGTGAAAGGATCGATTGGGATTTTACGAGATCTACTCAAAGACTCAACTTGGAACTTTGCTCCAGGGGACCTTGTTTCATTTTTTAATGAGCTTGACACAAGACAAGGAACTCTGCTGAGATTCCTTGTTTCATTTTTTAACGAGCTTGACACAAGACAAGGAACTAGGCTCATAAGCCTATTTCATTTTTTAACGAGGTTGGCACAGTAAAAGAACTATCCTCATACCATTGGTTTCATTTTTTAACGAGGTTGACACAAGACAACGAACTGTCCTTGGACCCCTTGTTTCATTTTTTAACGAGGTTGACACAAGACAACGAACTATCCTCAGGCTCCTTGTTTCATTTTTTAATGAGGTTGACACAAGGCAACGAACTATCCTCAGATTCTCTTGTTTCATTTTTTAATCAGGTTGACACAAGACAACGAACTATCCTTAGATTCCCTTGTTTCATTTTTTAACAAGGTTGACACAAGAAAACGAACTATCCTTGGCAACATATTTCATTTTTTAACGAGGTTGACACAGTAAAAGAACTATCCTCATGGACCTGTTTCATTTTTTAATGATGTTGACACAGTAAAAGAACTATCCTCATATTCAATCACAACCCATAAGAGGTCATGAAGGAGAGATCTGGTTCTAATGCCCCCAGTACATGATGTACAACATCACTGAATCGATTGTCAGTTGATGTGGGTATGGAATAGGTTGCCACATAATTAACTCGTGGCGGGGATGACACCATGGTATAAAAGGACCATTTAGGGAAGATGGTTGACTAGGAGCCATATTTGGACTGGGAAATGAAAGCTGGTCAACAATGACAATTTTGCCTACACGTGGGAAACAAATCACTCGAAAGAGTGTTGAAACAATAGCTCCCATGCCATAAATATAGTCGCGCCCAAGAAGTAAATTGTAATCTAAAGGGCCTGGGACTACCATCACATTCAGATAAATGATTTTTACTCCCAAAGTAATAGGTAACTGAGAGAGGATCCCTAATGGTTGACTGGTTCCTCTGTTGAAACCTAACAGATTCTGGGTAACTGGCGTAAGTGGCAGCAAATCGAGCGCTTGCCAAGCAATTGAGGAAAGGATACTCACTGATGCACCTTCATCTACAATAGTGCCAGATACAATCATATTACAAACTTGTACTATGATCTGGAAAGGCACATAAGAAGGAAGGTGGAATCCTGCTAGTCGATTCCAATCAAAGGAAGTGACTGGACTACTTGGAGGGGGTACCGTAGAAATGAGAGGATTAACCCCTTGAGTTACAAGAGCGGGAGGATTTTCCTCATGTCTTGATGGAATAGGAGGACTACCCCCAAGCTCATTAGAATCTGAAGAAACGAAAAGAACCTGAGTGGTATCATTTTCACTCTCTTCGAGAAAGGTACGATTAGCTAAAGGTGGAATCAGGTCAACTGTTACCTCGACCTGTTGATTTAGGTCGGGTATAGACTCATAAGATTCACTTTCAAAGAGAGTGGTTTTGACTGATGGCTGATTTTGGTCAATCAATTCATCAACTAGTGAAGGATTAAGTGATAGTTTCTTGTAACCAGATGGAAATCGCTGCGGTGAAGTAGGACGATTATCCAACACACTTTTGGCTTCATCCAGATAGGGACAAAGGTGAATGGGATGATTCCCTTCACATAACCTACATGGAAACTTAACTTTTCCCTTCTTTCCATGATCTTTATTGCCACTAGTTGATGGTGTGTTACCAACATGATCTCTAGAAGTTGATGACACATGATGATGTGAATGAGAAGGCCATTCTTCTAAGATCTGAGGAATATTATGACAATTTCAAAGAAGATCATCTCCCGCACAAAGTTTGCATGGATATCGAACTTTGTGAGGCTTGACAGATGGTTTCTCATCAAATTTTGCATTCAAACCAATGGTTGCCTAGTTTTCCCTTTGTTGAATTTGCTTCTTCTTCTTTTTCTTCCCTTTCTTCTTCTTCTTAGCCACCTGGTTACTAGTACCAATACTTTCACGAGGCAAAGAGGAAGAAGGGGAGGAAGAAACAACTGAGGAAGAAGGAAAAGGGTCAACTTTAGGATCAACTGGAGGTTGATTTTGTCCAGTTGGAGGTGTACTCGATTGCTGAGAAATCACAACATTTTGAACCAAGGAGGTTGAAAACAACCATACTAGCAAGCCAATGGTAAATCCTGGAAGGGACGATGTGGCCAGATATGGAGCACCAATATTTCCAAATGGAAGAAAAGGACTAGGATTCCCATCAAAAGGAATTCCTTGATTGGTAGACTCTGGATTTGTCACCATATGTTTCAACCTAAGCTCAACTAAGGAGCGAGCATGGAGGATGTTATCTACGATCAATTAAGTTTTACGACACTATAACATAACTTTGCTTTTTCCTTTTTAAAGTGTCAAGAAAAAGAAAAAGGTGACTCTAGTCGCTTTCGATGTTTAATGAGCCTGAAAGGACAAGTTCTTAGATGAACCTTTTCTTTTAAGAAGTCAAAAAGGAGTGAAAGTGACTGCTCTGGAGATTCTAGACAAGAGGGTTTACCAGACAAATTGCAAAACTGCAATATACACCTTAGTGATAAATGAAAGAGAAATTACCAAGGACTTTACGTACGACAGTCAATCTTCTTGAATGCTATGTTTGGTGTGTTGCGATCAATAAGGTGGCAGACTCGGCTTCCTAGGAATAAAGGATTTCAACCTATTGGGGTCTCCCACCATATACTCGACAGTACAGGGAGCACAAGTCCGTACTAGAACTTATCAAATAAGAGAGGAGGAATCACCCAACCTTAATGAAAATGACAGCCACTAGGTTTAAAGACGCCATACCACATATCTAGCCTAGACCTGTAGATGTTTTCGTTAAGTTCCAATGTGTTATTAAATTAAATCAGGTAAACTTTAAGCTGATCTTATTTAGAATTTTCCTTTTAGGGTTCACCACGAGATTTTTTCCGAAATTCCTAAGAATGAAACTAGAATGAGAAGCACTATTTCCATTTATTTTTAGCACTGAAAATCCTAGCTATGAGGGATAGAGCAAACAAGTACTTTTTGATCAATCAACAAAGAGCACAAACTAGATGCAATTACCTTAACCATTCCTTTCAAGCATTCACAAACTTTAATATGCACAATGCATGTTTTTCTTTTCAGTTTCTCTTAATGTGAATGATGCAATAAGAAAAACTAATACAAAAACGATTCAGAACTCTTTTCATAAAAAATGACGATTTGTGACAATTTCTTTTAAAGGGAAAGGAATATTGTACGACGCTTTCGATTTTAAATAAATGAAGATTTTCGACACTTTAAATGAAAATACAAATCAAATGCACACATCAATCAATCGATCTTTCATGAATGAAGACTTTACGACAATTCAGCTTTTGAAAGAAAAGACGGTTTTACGACACTTTCTTTTGACAAAGATCAATCAACTATACTATAACTTTGACTATAAACTGATAATGACAAAGAAAACATTAAAGAAACATTAATCAATCCAATCAAAGTAGGGTTGGATTAAGGAGATGAAAAACTATTTTCATAGATAAGACATGATTGATATTCAGAAAGTAAGCAATCAGAAGAATTTTGGCAAAAACTCAATCTAAAGGTGGGAATTTAACCTAAGGTTGATCAGCGCAGGTCAAAGAGGAGCTAACTACACTGCAGTGCACTGGCTCTCACTAAAGACTCTGCTGATTTCAATGATTTTAAAACTGATCAGTGTAGGTCAAAGAGGGCCAATCTACATTGATTAGCACAGGCCAAAGAGGGAAAAACTGCGCTGATTAAAATATTCCTTTGTTAATTAGCGCAAGTCAAAGAAGGCCTAAGTGCGATGCAACACACTGTCTCTAAGGCTAGCTTGCACTGATTCCTGTGTGGCCACTCAAGAGTCATCTAACCTCAAATTTTAACCAAAATTCAATGCAAAAGGTTGAATCACAACAAGTAAAGTATGTCAAGGTGTCTAAGGATGTGGATAAGCTACTACAATGGATAAGGTTTCCCTAGTGGAGTTGCCATTTTTTTTTTGGGAAAATTTAGTGTTTCTTCAAACGCCTAACCCTCTAGACCTAGCAACTAGTCTAGAAACAACAGAGAAAGTAATTTGTTGATTTTCCTATAGTTAACAAATAAGAGAAAGAAGAACAAAAGTACCAACCTGTAGCTTTCGCTCGATCCCTCTCTCCTTTGACTGATTTCGCCACTCCTTTCCCTACTTAACTCGCTTGGAAAGTACCTGCACACAAGCAGAGACAGAAACCCATCAAAGCATACAATAATGACGATCTGTTAACTAAACATATTATAGAATCAAGAATACGATATACATCATATAAACACATGAATGGAAAAATCTTAGAATTCTTTATTGATAGAAGGAAATATTACAACCCATGTAGATGCATGCTTGATTCAGTGTCATCCTTCCAGCTTCAAACCCTTCTCTCCTCATGAAGCAACAATTCGACATCATTACATTACTCTTACTAATCTCATTCAAACAACATTTCCTTAGCTCAAGAAATTCCAACCTCTCCAAGCCTTTGAATGCTTGGTTAATTTATAGCTGAGTGGAGGAGGTTAAGCCATTAATGGCCCTCATGAATGCTCTGCCAAAATTGGGAAGTGGTTCCATGGAGGAAGGGATAATGGATTAAGGTTCATTCATCCTCTTCCTCACCCAAATGAGAGCTCAATCATCCTAGAAACTTCCAAAAGTATCCATTGGATAAGGAATCCAATGGATTCATTTAAAAATTTTGATGAATCTCGCTCATCGTAGGTGAAACAAAGGCTAGGTTTGATGCATAGCATCTAGTCAGTGTAGCTCTTGCATTGCATTGCAGCCTGATAGAAGTATTCCTGCACTGATCTCCTTAGTGGAACTTTTTGGATGAATGGAGCCATGGAAACTCTTACAAGGCAAGCATGAAGTAGGTTGACCTCATTAGGGAATGAAAACAACTGAATTAGGGATTGATGGACCCTAATAATATTGATATGGTAGTCAAGATTGATGTGCCCAAATTGACCTGTAACATGCTTGATTCAGGAGAAACTTACCACATGATTTTTTTGAAGAATTTAGTGACAATGTTGATGGAGCAGTATACTTTGCAGACAAATCAAAACTCAAGCCATCAGGGCTTGGCACAATCAGGCTTAAATTTCCTGGTCTTCCAGAATTTCTTCTGCATCATGTTCTATATCTCCCATAGCTGAGGAGAAACTTGTTGTCCTTGGTCCACATCCGCCAGCAAGGACAATCCATTCATATGTTTGATGGAAAGCTTGAGGTGAGAAAAGCATCAGACCACTCACTTGTCATGATGGGGATAGAAGAATAAAGGCTTCTCAAGCTACAGGGTACCTTTGCTCGTACACAAAATTTCTCATACAATTCTCATTATGAAGAAGGTACATTTCCATCAAGTTTATTATGGCATGCTAGATTTGGACACTTGAACTATGACAACCTTCGTTTGTTGAAGAAAAATGGTGTTACTGGTTTGCCTACAATTCCTAGGAAACTCAAGCAATGTGATGCTTGCATTCTAGGAAAGCATAGCAAACAGTCTTTTCATGATTCACATTTCAGAGCACATAGAAAACTTGTACTCATTCATTCAGATTTATGTGGTCCAATGTCTATTCCTTCTCCAAATGGAAATAAATATATGATGACATTTATTGATGACTACACTAGAATGTGTTTGGTTTATTCATTGAAGAACAAATCTGATGCTTTTCAAGCATTCAAGAACTTTCATACATGGATTGAAAATGATGCACAATATCATATTGGCTCTATTCGCACTGATAATGGAAAATAATACACTTAAAATGAATTTGAAAACTATCTTCGTGAACATGGGATCAAACATCAAACAATTGTGCCTTATAATCCCCAACAGAACGGACTAGCTAAAAGAATGAATAGGACAATCTTAAATATGGTACGCTCCATGATGTTTTTAAAAAATGTAAAATCATATTTTGGGCTGATGTAGTTCTATGTGTTGTATATGTAAAAAATATATGTCCATCTAATGCTATTAGAAACAAGACTCATTATGAAATGTGGTATGGGCACATTCCTTCGTTAAAGCATCTCAGGGTCTTTGGTTCCACATGTTATGCCTTGATACCAAAGGTACATAGAAAAAAAACTTGGTGCAAGAAGTCGTAAGTGTATCTTTCTAGGGTATTCAAACACCTCCAAAGCATACCATCTCTATGATGAAGTCAATAAAATGTTTGTTGTATCTAGAGATGTAATCTTTCTTGAATCATCCAAAACTGACAATGTTGTTGAACGACAACTTGATCGCTTGGATAGATTCACAAATGAAAAATCATTTCAAGAATTTGATAATCAGATTCCACATCTTGAAGGGGGGCTTCCTATACTAGATCAATTTGTGGAATCTTCTTCTGAAGCACTGTCTCCCCCACATGAAACTCCAACAATGGATGATACTTTGAGTGATGTGATTGACAAAATTGGGAGACTCAATCTTGATACATTCCCAACTCAATCAACAGAGCAACCTGGACCATCTGAGAAAGGTCCCCCAAAGTGGCTGACAAAGACGCTTAAAAGTGTTCATCCTGATGAGGTTGGAAAGACAGGAACTAGAAATTCAAACCAGAAAAATGGAGGTGATGTAGATGACTCTGATTCACTTGTTGATATGGATGTTTCTTAGGATTGTGAATTGAATTTATCTATAGATTTTGAACCAACTTCCTTCAAAGAAGTTTCTTCTCATGATGAATGGAAAGAAGTAATGCAAAAGGAGTATGATACCCTGATAAAGAATGGCACTTGGAAGCTGGTCGATCCTCCATTGGGAACCAAACCAATTGGTTGCAAGTGGGTCTATAAGAACTAGTATAAAGCTGATGGCTCACTTGACAAGCATAAAGCCAGGCTTGTGGCAAAAGGTTTTGCACAGAAGGAAGGAGTCGATTATGAGGAGATGTTTGCCCCCACAGCAAAATGGGCTATCATCTGAACACTCTTTGCCCTAGCAACTCAGAAGGTTGGAAAGTCCACAAATGGATGTAAAAACTGCTTTCTTGAATGGAGATCTAAAAGAGAATCTTTTTATGTCTCAACTTGAAGGATTTGCTATGAAAGGACATGAACATTAAGTATGCAAACTTGTGAAACCCTTGTATGGCCTCAAACAAGCACTGCGAACCTGGTATGAAAAAATAGCTGAGCATCTTATGAAACTCAATTTCAAACATCATGATCTTGATGATGCAACTTTATTTGTCAAGAAGGTTGGCAAAACAATTGTATACCTTGTGGTATATGTAGATGATCTTTTGATAACAGGGAACAATGAGAGCTACATTGCATCCATAAAGAAGAAATTGAGAAAAGGATTTGAAATGAATGATTTGGGCTATGTTCATTACTATCTTGGTATTGAAGTAACTCAACATCTAAAGTCCATATTCCTTTCTCAAAAGAAGTACATTGGAGATATATTGAACAGGTTTGGCATGACTGAATGCAATCCTCTAACTACTCCAATGGACAAAACTTAAAGCTCACATCCAATGAAGGAAAAGAATTTGAGAATGCAACAAAGTATAGACAGCTTGTAGGAAGTCTCAACTATCTAACTACTACCAGACTACACATTTCGTTTGTTGTTGGAATCCTCACTAGGTTTATGCAAAAGCCTTGTGAGGGACATTGGTCTACTGCAAAAAGATTTCTAAACTACTTGAAGGGAACTCAAGACTTTGGAATCAAGTATACATAGGTGGGCGACTTAAGCTTGATTGGATACTCTGATTCAAACTTCGACGAAGACAAAGAAACTGGGGTATCTACTTCAGGTTATGCTATGAGTCTTGGATCAGGAGCTGTCTCCCGGAGATCATGCAAACAATCAGTTCCAGCAGATTCCACAATAGAGGCAGAATATGCGGCAGCAACTGAGGCAACAAAAGAAATTGTGTGGCTCAAGAAAATTCTTGAATATTTGTAGGTAAAACATGTACAATCAACTCCACTCACGATTGACAATACCTCGGAAATAAAGTTGGCCAAGAACCCAAAGTTTCATGATTGAATGAAGAACATTGATACAAAATATCATCTGATTCGACATCATGTTGAGGCCAAAACAATCCATCTTCGTCATTGTTCCACTAATGAAAAGATTGCAGACATCTTCACAAAAGTGCTTGGAAGAGAAAATCTTGAAAGATTCAGAATGATGCTTGGACTCACCAACATCCCTTCAGATTAAGGGGGGGAATGTTGACACCTAATCATAGGGATTGGGTGAATAACTGTAATTAGTGTAAATAAATAATAGAAGAAATGGAGAGTCATCAGGAGATGAACTGAATAGTCACTCCTTCTTGTATATAATAATGAACAACCTGAATGAATAAATCAATTACATTTTGAGGAGTTACTTCATGGGTCTAACAGTGGAATTCAAAGGAAAATAGATATATCCAAACATGTATTTTTCCTTTCCTAATACATCACAAAATATTATTAAAAGGGAAAACTTAGTTATATAATTTGGTCTAGCTTGAGAAATTTTGTAATTATGATTTGGAAATGGTTATATTTGCACAGATTATCTGCATAAATGTTGGTTTATGCCAATTTATGGTAAGAACATTTCCATTTGCTTTCCTAGTCACATCCTCAATTTTTGCAAGATATAAGCCCCTTTCATTTTCCCAAATACATTTTGATTCCATGATCGGGCTATATGTTATTTAGATTTATGACATGATTTAATTATGTACAGGCTATAAATAAAAGAATCATTAGTGTAGCCCCAAGGGTTAGCTCAACCAGTCAAATCCCAACTGTTAAAGTACCTCGCCGATCGGGAGGTCACAGGGTCAATTCTCCTTGACGCCCTTGGGGTTAGTTCAGCTAGTAGGCTGCAGGGCTTGATCCCCTTTGGGGTTGATCAACTCATATATTTCCTATAGGAAAAAAAAGAATCATTACTGTGTTTTCGAAAATAGTGAATTTAGATCAAGGACTCATAATCAATATTGGATGATGGTTGTGTACATTTTAGTGTGAGATGAAAGGTGTTATTATTTCTTGTTGTAGCAGGGTAATAATGTATTCAAAATGAATTGATATTAATATTAAATTTAAATTTACCAAAAATTAAATGATGTTATCTAATGTTTACATTAAAAACTAATTTAATTTTTTTTTTAATTTTTTTTTTCTTCTACATTTTAATTGGTTAAATCAATAATACTAGTGTACCAACAATTATCACTTCATAAATAAATATTGGTACAATAGTCTTAATGTTAATGGTTGGACTTTAATTTGTAGTAGAATGGAAGACGCTTGACTATGAGTTAAGACGTTCTGTTTAAGGCCACATGACTTTCCTTTAAACCTTTGCATGACTTGACTATGACCTCGGTGTTACTTTGATTTTTCCATCAACTCATTTTCCTTACTGACACATGATTATGAGTTGAGATTAAGTCTAATCATAACAAGAACTTGCTACTTTTGAGGAAATGCATATATCTGATTATATATGGAAAAACAAATAAAAAAATGACACTTATATAATTTATTAGAATTAGATTTGCAACATTTAATTCAATTTCATTTAATTCTAATAGATTTGCTAAATTTGCAACGAATACGAATTTATTATTAACTATATAGAAATCATAGAATTAGAAATATGATGATGCATGGCATTTATTAATATGAACTAGAATTCATCAAACGATTGGTCAAAATTGTATTTTTTTCATTTGGTTGAATAAAAAAAATAAATCAATTATGCAAAAGATTTGCTCTTTGTTATTATTCCTAACTTGTAAGTTGAGGACTTGCCCAAGTTGCAATTCTTAAAGATGTTTGGTTTTCATTGAAGATGAAAACCATGTCTCCCCTCTTATTATTCCTTGCCGCACCAGGGTAGGGTAGTAACGTATTCACAATGCATTGATGTTGACATTAAATCTAAATTCTCTAGAAAAATTAAATGACGATATCTAATGTTTAGATTTGAGAAAATTTTAATTTATTTTTTTAATATTTTTAAATCTGATTTTTCTACTTGGTTAAATTGTTTTTTAATTTTTTTTTAAAATCTAATTTTTGTTTTTTATTAAATTGTTTGGGGTCTTATTTAGTAATGATAATATGACTTAGTAATGATAATATGGCCATAGATACCTTCATTATTGCAGGTTTACCCTATAGCGCTAATTACATGTTTACCGCTAGTTAGATTTTGTTTTTAATAAAATAATTTAAATTCTCTGTCGCGTAAATTCAACCGAATGCCACCAACTCAAGTACGATACCTTATTAATTAAATATACCATACAAAAATTTCCATTAATTAAATATACCATACAAAAATTTCCATCCACTACCAACGACAAAAATTAGAATCAATTTTAGCACGCTCTCTTCTAATATATATCAACTCTTCAAAATGAAATATGCATTTTGATATTTTAAATCCTCGGGCAGATTCTGATTATTTTGTCACACCTAGACTTCGAAGTTAGCTTCTCAGTGGGGGTAATTTTTACCATTCACAATGCCGAGTAAGTACCATGGACTACTTCAAAAAAGTCATAAAACAAATATGAAGATTGATTCCAATCATCAAAAAAATCATAAAACAAATATGAAGATTGATTCCAATTGTAGCCAGATGGATGACGTCTTCAGATACGGAGAAATCTGAAACTTTCTAAAACTAATTACTTTATTTAACTTATTACAAACTCATTTAATATAAAATCATTTGATATGTTATATTAATTTTTAAGTTTATTCAGTTGACAAAGTTCATATAAATAATTTAAATAAATAAGATATGCAACATTGGAGAACAAAGGTTTTTTTTTTTCTTTTTATCCTAACCTAGTGTAAGATGTAGGTACTTAGGTGTTATTAACATTTTTATAAATATTATTTTAAATTATTATTTTTAGTTTTAATAATAAAAAAAATTATTAAGAAATAAATACATATTTTATTTTTATTGACTAGGTTTATATTCAAAGTCAAAATGTTCATTTTCATAGAATTATCATACAGACCAAGTAAATTAAAATTTATAATCTGAAAGCATGTATACTTGCAAAAGGAATTAGGTGAATGTCAAGCATTAATCATTTACGAAATACACATAAAACACATTGATAAGAGCTATAGAACACGAAGATACAAAATTACCACACTTATAATCGTTATAATCATTATAACCTAGCTTTAGTTATAATCATTTACATTATTTACCATTGCCTTTACAGAGATTAAACCTTTTAAGTACCTTGTTTTCCAAACTCGACGGGGGCTTTGTCAGTTGCGGCTATTTCTAGAGGCCCGAATTGTGACTAGTCGGGGTCGGCCAATCTGTTTCAAGGCTATTTCAAATTCCATTTGAATTTGTAACACATCTACTATCACAATTTATCACAATTTAATTCAACGACTACGATGAATTTTTATTTATTTTTAACATGTTTTTGACAAATTATAAACTTTGAATGCCCAGAACTGTAAATCTAATAATTATTGAGAATGCATAAGAAAACTCACATCGATATTCAATTTTTAAATTTGTTAAATCTAATTCCCAAAAAAATACTGAACAATGCAGTTCAAATTTGTTTGATAACTTGGTTACAATAAAATTGTCAAAAAAATGCCAAATTGTTGAACATTTAAACTTGTCCTATCTCCTTCGAAGGTGACATGTAAAGGAGTTCAACTTCGAAGGTATGTGAATTCTAAGAAGGTGGACATGGTAAGAGTAATATGTTCCTGATAGTCGAGTGTGTGCTATGGTGGTATTGATCTGGCACAAAGTTGGATAGATATTGAAGCAACGTTGAAGTATAATCACCATATTAATCTTACTTTTATGAGTGGGTATGTATTTGATTGGGTACTTAGAATTTAATATTCTCATGCATTTCATCAAATGAAACTAAGACAATGATTGATTTTAAATTTCGTTAACAGATTCTATCCATCTTCGGCATCCCTCAACTAGGTTGCGTAACTAATTTATTGGTTGAATTTCAACATTTTATCAAAATTCATTTAATAATTAATAATTTTATAAATGTATATCTACATTGATTGACTAATTTATTATTCCCTGCCGCAACAGGGTAATAATGCATTCATAATGCAAGTCATTGTTTCAATAATATTAAACACGACATTTCCAATATAAATTAACATGGCTAGAAGTGTGTACCGGGGTACAATTAACATTATCAAATTTACATTGTATCCTCCTAGTGCCACCCATGAAAAGCACTAAAGTTCTTGAACCAATTAGCTCTATAGATGACACATTAAAAGAGAAAGAGAAATTGCTATATAACATTTTGGAAAAAAGGCAATATGACAACAACATTACTTATTACCAATTTTTGTACTAATTACATTTAACCAAAACTAATTACATCATAGCAATAAAAAATCAATTAGTAGCTAAATTAAACTAAGTGGCAGGGAACCCTAGCTATGCAGCCTTGTTAAATAGACGTCTTATGGAGAAAAAAAATGTCATATTCTTTCCCTTCCCTAAATAACATTTTATGCTCATTATAAAGCCTTCTCACATCCCATATACTATTAAATATTCCTATTCAAAGCGATCATCAGTCTTATTTAATGAATATTGAATACTTGGTGGATTGGTTGCTTTTAGTTATGTGTGTGATTTGTCGAAGTCAATGTCTTAAATTATTTTTTTGCAAATCCATTTGATGTATAACTAGATTTTTGTTTTGTATACTAATCCTTGCATTATGTTAGGAATAAGTTTTTTTCAACAGAGGTGGCCATGACTGAGGTAGAAATAATAGAAGTAGAGGACCAAATCAATGGAAAAGAGGAAACAAAAGACTGATATTTTTGATACATTTTGATGCACATTATGATGATTTCAAACAATTATTACAAGTTGGTTTCCTCAATTTAGCAGGCCAGCAAGCATACAGTCCACCTCCTCCACCTTCTAATCCACCACCTGACATGGGTATTCTGATTTCTCCATGTGCATCATATTATATTATCACCACAACTAATAATGTTTGGTATGTTGTTGTTTATCCCCTGAGCACCAATCGCAAAGATGGCTTCATGTCTCCTTACCACTTGCACAACCTCCTCCACCTACATAGCCGGTTCATCATGCTCTTTTTATGGCCTCACATGTCCATTCTACACTACATGGAAAAGCCAAAACCCCAACTCCTAAACCTAAAATAAGCAAAGGAAGGCAAGAGGCAGTGGCCACTAACTCTAGATCATATTAGGAGTCCTCCCATTCTATCATCTTCCCACCATCACAATCAACAGTGTGCTAAAGCCGAATTACAAGTCAAAAAAGAAGAACAAGACGAAAGCAGTGGATAAAGAAAAGTTGCATCACAGAACAATTATGGGTTTTGACTATTTTTATAATATGTGATGGTTATTGGTTTTACACAAACATGGTATTTACATTTTGAGTTTCACAAATTTTATTTTTAGTTTCAGTGTATACAATTTTAGTTTCATTATATACATATGATGCACTAATAGCACACTGATTTTAACACACTTTTCAAAATATGGTTTTAGCATCATATTTATTATGACAATATTATTATTTATACATTTTTAGAGGATGGTATGTTGGATGTTGGTTTCTAAACCTTATGTGTTTATATATTATGGCTGAGTTGTTATATTTTTATGCCATAATTTATGGGAATTCACATGCATATATTAAAGGGGATACAAGGGGATTTTCATCATATTATCTTATGTGATAGATATATTTTCTCTTGCATATACATTTTCTTTTGTGGCTTATATGATGGGAAACCCAAGGGTTATTTTACTATTATGTGTGTGTGCGGAGGGGGGCTACCTTCATGAGGCATGGGGATATATCATATGGATATCACATATACTTTTGATAGATTGCATATGTATGGAGGAACCAGGAGCATTTTCCAATTTGCATATTTTTGACTTATTATTTTACTATGAGCACCTGAGCTAAGAGATTCATAAGTACATTATTATTTTTATTAAGTATATGATAGGGGCCACACCTACCAAACTTAAGTGAAATAGTTAATGAAATTTTAATATTCATTTAGAACTCATTCCCTAATGATAACAAAATATATTAAAATAAGAAAAAAATAAATTCATAAACAATTAAACTCTCTAACTATTTCAAGTACAGACAAAAGAGGAAGGAACCTATGAAGGAAGGGGAGAATAGTCTGTGAGGAGACATATGCAAAAATCATAAAGTTGTAATTTTTTCCTCTAATTTTTTCTTCTGTGAGTTAAAGGAAGTTGACCTATTTGGTGGTAGCAAACTCATTCAAAGGAGTGATAAGGTGGAATACAGACTCATCTCATTCTTCTGAGAAATTTTCAAGTGATCTTTATTTCCTACAATTTTGTTCATGCTCATAGAAGATCTAGTTGTTGTTGCTAGTGCTAATCGCTATTAATTTTGCAAAGTGAACTTGTTGATTTAATCCTATCAGATTGTCCAAAAGGATTCTTATTTGTTGTTTCATCTCATTTTATTCTCTAAGAGTCTAATTATGATTCTATTACATCATAAACACTTTGAATTGAATTATTCCCAATAGTTTTTGTAGAAACTATCCAAACAAAAAGTTATACTGACCATTATTAATAAAAAAGTAGTTTTTTTTTTTTTTTTTCTTCAGTCATTCATATGTGTGCATATTTCTCTACATTTGTTTATATTTCATGAACTTGTGACTGAAATTTATTTTAGTTTTTTTTTTTTAATATTTACAATAAATGTTATATGTTTTTTATTAGCCTTGTGGCTTATATGGAACATCAATTGAATTATTTCCAATAGGTTTTGCAGAAACTAGCTAAACAAAAATCTTTATTAATAAAAAAATAGTTTTTTTTCCCAGCCATTCATATGTGTGCATATTTCTCTACATTTGTTTATATTTCATGAACTTGTGACTGAAATTTATTTTACTTTTTTTTTTTTTTTTTAATTATTTACAATAGAATTCATATGTTTTTTTCTTAGACTTGTGGCTTATGGAACATCAATTGAATTATTTCCAATAGTTTTTGCAGAAACTAGCCAAACAAAAAGCTTTACTGACTTGTGGGTTATGGAACATCATTTTATTGTTGCTTAAAATTTATTTTATTGCAGTTTCATTTTGTTTATGACCTTTTTTTGTGTATTGTAATTTTTTTTACTTTTGTACATAATTCCTCTTTTTTATTATAGTAATAACCTGTACAAATTTAGTGTATTTCTCTTACTTTAATCTTGTACAAATTTAGTGTATTTCTCTTACTTTGATCCTGTACAATTTAATTCATAATTTTCCTTGCTGTAAATAGACCTACAAATTCTAAACCAAACATTCAACATAGGGCATAAAACAATTGGACTTAGTTCCATTGTGTCACATGCCTTGTGAGATTCGAGGGTTTGATGGAGAAGCCCAAAAGTATTCCCTCATCAGCAATAACCAATGTGCCAATTGTGCCTTCTAGCCTCATAGCGTAAGCATACGCAAGAAATGTCTTTAGGCTCCACAGTGCAATCAAAACATAACCAATATGCCAACAATTCCTTCGGCCTCACAATGAAACCAGTATTCCAATAGTGACTTTGGGCCTCACAATGCAACCAATATCCAACAAAGCCTTTGGGCCACACAATGCAACTAATATCCAACAGTGCCTTTGGGCCTCACAGTAACCAATATCTATTAGTGCCTTCAGGACTCACATCATAACCAATATATAACAGTGCCTTTGGGCCTCATAGCAACCAATATCCAACTATGCCTTTGGGTCTCATTGTGCAACCAATATTCAATTATTCCTTTGGGCCTCATAGTGCAACCAATATCAAACACTACTTCGAGCCTTGCTGCAACTAATATCTGACAATGCCTTTGTGTCTCACAAAAACCAATATCCAATAGTGCCTTTGGGCCTCACAACAACCAATATCCAGTAGGACCTATAGGCTTCACAACGCAACCTATATCCCAAGGCCTACTGGTTTCACAACACAACTAATACCCAACACTTCCCATGGGCCTCAATTGTAACTGATGTGCCAACTCAACAAACAATATGCCAAGAGTGCATTCGGACCTCACCTTTACCTACATATAAAACATTGAATGCACACACAATATAGCACCACTCACATGCACACACACAAACACACATGTGTGTGGGTGCCTCCCTATGCCAATATAGATTTGAAAATTTGGGCCAACATAGGTTTGATTTTTGGTGCTTAAACCTTACATATGGCCATGCTAAGTGACCTAAACCCAAGGTCCCATAGTCAAACTGATGTCGAGGTCACAACTACCACATGACACTCTCTGACTGGTGCCATGTGTCACCAATATTCCACCTTATTTTCCAACCAAATCTATCAAATCAGCATGCCAAATGGCACCTTGAAGAGTTATGACATCATCATCATATTTTTTCATCACCAAGTCCACATCATCACGTGTTTCCATGTCATCATGTCCACATCATTACTAAGATATAGTCATGTGGTGCCACGTGTCACTTGTTGATTTTTTTTGTAGCATTGGGAGGTATTCGTGCATGCCAAGAGGCCTCCTAAGTCGGCCTAGAATATTTATTAAAATAAAAATAAAAAATAATTTTTTTTTATTGAGCCTTATGCAGGCTCAAAATGGATAAGTTGGCCCATGTCATGAAGGGACCTCTCCCTTGGGGTAAATTCACCCATTCGACTTATAATGTATATATATTATATATATATATTATATATATATAATATATAACAATATACATATATACAAGTCGAATGGGTAAATTCACCCATTCGACTTGTATATATATGTATATGTATATATATATATATATATATATATATATATATATATTATTATATTATATATATATATATTATATATATATATATATATATATATACATATACATATATATACAAGTCGAATGGGTGAATTTACCCATTCGACTTGTATATATATATATATAATATATATATATATATATATATATATATTATATATATATAATAATACAAGTCGAATGGGTAAATTCACCCATTCGACTTGTATATATATGTATATGTATATATATATATATATATATATATATATATTATATATATATATATATATATATATATATATATAAACACACACACACACACATAATGCTACATCTTCATTTGAAAAATTCAAATCATACATATCTCTTCTATAGCAATCACACTTGGGAGAAGATAGAGGACAAACTAGTTGAAGTTTGGACTTGGACCTTTTGGCATAGATTTCTAGATGTTTTTTGTAATATTGAACCTTAATGAAGAAAAAATTCTCCTAGAAGAAATTGTTTCTGGGTTTTCTCCCAAGTTTGGGTTTCCCAAGGAAAATTTGTTATCTCCCAAGGTTATCTCTTTATGATTTTACTGGTTCCGCTACATTAATGTTGAGATTTTCTATGTATGTTTTTCAATGATATCAGTGACATAGAGATAAATTGTTAAAGATCATTAGGTAGTAATTACCATATTAGAAAATTGGTTTCTAATATTCATCATTATATAAAAATCAACATGATATCAAAGCATAGGTTGAGAGAGAATCCACTATAGTTAAGTGAAGGACTACAACTTGTGGAGAAAAAGAGCCTTGACAAAGCTACAATTATTTATGGTCAATAAGTTGTCTAAGAGTTTGTTAGAAGTTCAGGTTTCTATAAGAGTGGTCTGTGTATTTGCTAGAGAAATCTGAGCAATAGAAAAAGGAGTTGTCTACATAGGTGGAGGAATTTCCCTAATGACCAAAAGTGGTCAGAATCTGGGCAAAAAAAAAAAAAAAAAAAATCTTGTAGAGGCAGTGTTTGAATCATGTTTTTGATGGTGGAAATGGATGTAGCACCATCAAAAACTTCTAGGACACCGAAAATCTTAAGTTTGAGAACTGTAACTTGGATTTACAAAAATCCCTGCCAGTTTTTTCAAAATATGACCAGAATTTCCATAACTTTCAGGCAAAAAAGAAGTCTCATTAGAAAAAGGTTGGATTATGCTTTGTCTAGGTCATAGATAGGGAGAGATAAATTGTAGGATGGTAGAAGGGACCCATGCCTAGACGAAACTAAAACAAGTCAGGCCTTTCGTGTTGAATTATTTTTTCGAACTCCATCTAAATGCAATTTTTTTGTGGCTTTTGTCAATTCCTCCATTTTCTCTGCCCCTCGGTCGTTAAGTTTCAACACTAAAGACATTGAATTTGAGGCCTTGGACATCTTTTGAGGTGACTTTGAACTATTCTTTTAACATATTTAAAGTTGGGTTCCACGATGTTGGAATTTTCTTGAAGATCAAATTTTGAATCTTAAAGGGAGCAATTTCGAGGTGCAAAAAGTAACAGGTTGTCATAGATTAGAATTGAGTTGATTGAAAGTTGTAGGTTTGAGTATGAGTTTGAGTTGTTTAAAGTCATCCTTTGGGTTCGAGTCTGAAGTTGAGTTTTTTGAAGTATGCAACATTTGTTTGGAATTGTTTTAAGTACTAAGTTCAAGTATAAGCATAAAGCTTGAGAGTCGTGGCTCAAAATCACTTGGAGATAGAAGTTAAAATCTCTAGTTAAGTGTTTTAGGCTAAGCTAATAAGAGATATAGTTCAAAACAAGTTTGAATTTCTTGTCTCAAGTGGCTTTTTGTTTGGATTTTATAGTTGATTGAATTTTACTTGGTGAAATATGATTAAGGATTGAAAGTTTGATTCTCACGTTTAAATATTGAAATTTAAAGACGTTAGATTTAAGAACTTGTTTTAAATTTTGTTGGGTTATGAAATATTGTTGAATTAAATTGTTTTGAAGCTTTAAGGCCAGGAGTGAGGATTAAAGATTCATATAGATAACTTGAAAGTGCTTGAATACTAAAGATCAATATGCATTATTCATTGTAAGATTCCTTGGTCTGTGAAGGCTTGAGAACATTGGGTCAAACTTATCAAATGACAATAGATTGATTCTAGAAACAATACTTTGTGAAGATAAAATATTGAAGAGAATGGTTGGAAGTTTTGCTTGAAGAATAAGTAGTGAAATTGAGCTAGTTTCAAACTTTACTAATGATCTAGAAATGATTAAAGGGTGACTTTTGATTGCAACAATTTAGCCCTTTCAAGGTAAGAGCTTCAAACACCTTTTCAATCATATATAAGGGAATATTTGAGGCATGAGGATTTGAGGGCAGACGATGGATGTTGTACCAAGATGAATGGACAACAAGCTCATAGGGACTGAATATTGAGGGCTAAATATGCTCATTTAGTATAGGTAGCTAAAGGAAAAGCCTACATATGAGCAACAAGTTGAAAAAAAAAAAATCAATCTTTGTGTAAGCATTAGAGTCAAAGGACAACTTATGTATTTTAGACTTATGGAATCATTCACAATGGTATTCATAAAATTTATAATGCTCAACTACCTGAAAGAGATCAATGGTCTAACTCTAGTCTATGGAATGATCTAAATATTAGTGCCACATCATTTGTTCTCATGGAATGACCTAAGATAGCGTGATGAATAGCTTGTTCCACATGATGAAGAAACCCTACCCTTACAAATCATGCAAGAAAGGAAAGAAGAATGCATTAGAAACTGATGTTGAGAACAAGGATGAGCATCCACTTCAGAAGAAAACAAAGTAATCCAACCTTAATGAGATCGCTGATGAACTCCATTTATTTCTACAAGGAGGCGAGGATCAAGGAGTGGAAAATTTCCTACATCTCTCAACAGTTTAATCAAAAGATAGGTAATTCATATTTTTCTCCCTTGATTACTATTATTAATTTTATTTTGTGTTCAACCTCTTGCCTTTGAATTTTTTGCTTCGTCATAATTGTTTCTTCCATGGCATCCTAAATGAGATTTGCAGGTACATTGTGAAGGTTTCCAAGGCAATGATTATGGCATCAAATGGAAACATCAAGAATGCTGAAGCAAAATTTGTGGCAAGGGGGTTCTACCAGTAAGAGGGGGTGGACTAGAAGGATATTTGTTTGTTGTAGTCTTCATTGAATAGGTTCTTATGCAGCTTAAGGGCTTGAACATAGACTTAGCAAGAGTTATTTTTGTTCGAGAGGGAGAAATTGTACAAACATCTAGGACAATGTCAGACAACTGGAAGAACTTCCAGTTCTAAGGGAGTAGACAATTAAGTAGAATGGAAAGAGAAACCTTCCAAGAGGATGTCATAGGTTGAGATTGTCAATATGATTAGAGACAAAAGGTCTCTAGGAGCAGTCTACCTTATTTGAGTAGACCATGTCAAATAGTTGAAGGACTTGCTTAGGTGATAGAGGGAAAAATAGTAGTAGAAGGACTTGCTTACGTGATAGAGGAAGCAATAGTGGTAGAAGGACCTACCTACATGACAAAGGGATAAACAAGGGCTATCACAGGAAGACCTGATTTAATGTCAAAGGGAGTTGACCTCGAAGTTTGAGATGAAGGATATTGGAATAATACACTATTTATTGGGATTGAAGATTCAAATTTGGTAGATCTCATGGGAAATTGATTGGATCCTTGATGTACTTGGTTAACACCAAGCCTGATATTTTCTTTGTAGTGAACAACTTCATCCAATATATGGTCAAGCCAAGGTAGATACATTGGATTGTAGTAAGGCATGATTGAGGTACCTATATGGTACAATAGATATGGCTTGAGATATGTCTCAGGTGATGAATTAAGGTTGTAGGATATACAAATTGGGCCAAGGACATAAAGAACAAATCACAGTGCTTGGGATCAACTATGATATCTTGGTTTAGCATGGAGCATATTTCTATCACACTCAGTACAATAGGATCAAAGTATATCATAGTTTGTATCACAAGACATGAAGCATTATGGCTTCTTAAGCCGAAAGGACATGGCCAAGTCACTTCATCCAATACATGGTGCAGAGAGGAATAATAGAGCTCCAGTAATATCCACAAATGCGAAAAACATGGGGATACATGAGAGATGAGCTTGGTATGATGTTGAATGTCTCCCTGATTAAGAAGTGACAAGGTATTTGCAAGATTAGGGCATACCATATCCTAAAACCATAGAGGAATTTGGTTGGGTCATAAAGGAATTTGACCATGGGAGATAGAGACATTCACCTAAGAAGCCATAAGGTCTTGGCTTGGTCGTAAAGGACTTTGACCAGAAATGAAAACAACCCAAGGTAATTACAAGCGAAAATTATAGTATTGGACAGATCTTCTCCTAAGAATCCAGAAGGACTTGGCTAGTTTATAAAGGACTTTGACCAGAGGAGATAGACGTAATTCACCTTAAAATTTATAAGGACTTGGCTAGGTCATAAAGAAATTTGACCTAAAAGTGAATAGTCCAAGTGTGGATTATCTCCTAAGGATCCAGAAGGAGGTTGTTGGGTCATAAAGGACATTGACCAGAAGAGATTGATACATTTTCCCAAGGATCCATAAATAACTTTGGTGAATGGCCCTCGATACCCACTTTTCCCACTACAAGATGGAGATATCTATAGACATGCATCAACATGGAAAGCTCATGAAATTTTCTTATGGAGGAGAAATTTCAACTAAGGGGAATTTGTTGCAACCAAGGAGAATACCTCCCTCACTAAGATGGAGTGTTGATTTTTGTGTAGAATCGAGAGGTATTCCCACATTCCAAGATTCATCCTATGCCAGCCTAAAATATTTATTAAAATAAAAATAAAAATAAAAATATATATATATATTTTTTATTGGGCTTCATGTAGGCTCAAAATGGACTCATTCAACCCAACACATTAAGGGACATGGCCTTTGGGTAAATGCACCCATTCAACTTGTGTATATATACGTGCACGCACACACACACACACACACACACACAATGTAACATATTCATTTGAGAAATTTGAATCACACATCTATCTTTTATAGAAGCCACACATGGGAGAAGATAGAGGACAAATTGACTGAAGTTTGAACTTGGATTTTTTGGCACAAATTTCTAGACAATTTTTGTAATTGTGAACCTTTCTGAAGAACAATTTCTCCTAGAAGAAAAGTTGTTGGGTTTTCTCCCAAATTTGGGTCTCCTAGTGAAAATTGTTCTCTATTGTGTATGGTTGTCTCTTTATGATTTTTCTAGTTCCGTTGCACTATTGTTGAGAATTTCTATGTTTAATTACTCATTGATATCATTAGCATAGAGATAAATTGTTTAAGATCATTAGGTAGAATTATCAGATTAGAAATTTTTTTTCTACTATTCATTATTATAAAAAAATCAACATCATTGTGCTACCACCTCATCCTGTCCATGCCATCACCATGCTACCATTTGTAACTATGCAGTTGGTCCACCTATATGCCTACGTGTCACATCCACATGTTGGGGGATTTTACCCTTTTTAAAGATTGTACAGGTATGCACACAATCCACCATTTATCAAGTCACAAATCATTTATGATCATCAAATATGTCCAAAGATGCATGGACTTCAACATGTTAAACTTCATGTAAGTTTGGTTCCAACCATCATCAATTATATAAGGAAACATAGATCCACTCCATAACTTGCTCCAACTTTAACAAATTTGAGGTTGGACCCTTTTCACCCTTTTCTTCAATGTGAACTTTCAAACTAACATATCTTCTCATCTACTTAGAGATTGACCAAGCCTGATATACCATTGGAAAGGTCTTGGAGAGGACTATCAAACCATACCATTTATAGATTCATTTGAACATCATATATTCACCAAAACTCAACAAAATTTGAGACACTTCGTTATCATTTGATGTGATCTTTCAAGTCACCAAATTATCATACTTAATAATCTTCTTCCTTTGATATACCTTCTTCATGATAAAAATATCATCCAATGACGTACCCTTTGACATTAGTGAAATTACTATGTCCAAATTTATTTTTCTTGCTTGGATACTCAATTCGCTCAAAACTCATCTTAGAATCCTCAAGCTGATGGGAAAATTGGGATAGTGAATAAATTTTTAGAATGATATCTATGCTGGTTTGCATTGGATAAACTGACACAATGGGTCAAATGGTTTCCCTTGGAAGAATGGTGGTACAACACATCCTTCCATACTTCAATAAAAATGTCACTATTTATGGAACTCTATGGATATCATCCTCCATCCATCATATCACCCTTGAAAGGGACTATAAAGGCTTAAGCAACAGCGTACCACATACAACATGAATAAGAGGTTCTCAAACTATTGAAGGACAACTTGGTCATGGCACAAAATAGGTTGAAACAATAAACATATCAACGTTATAGTGAAAGGGAATTTGAAGTGGGGGATTGGGTAATTGTGAGACTACAACCATATAAATAGATGCCCTCAAACAACAAAAGAAGGACAATAAATTAGCTCCAATGTATTGTGGCCCCTATAAGGCATTGCAGAGGATTGGATATATGGCTGACAAATTGGAATTTCCTCCATATTCACGTGTGCATCCAATTTCCATGTTTCTTGCTTGAAGAAGGTAATTGGTGATAAGATCCTAGTCCAATCTATTCTACTAGAGATTAATGAAGAACAGAAAATGATACTAGAACTAGAGACAATTTTGGAAACAAGGGCTAAGTGGTTGAGGAATCTAGAAATTATTGAGTACCTCATCAAATGGAAGAACCTACCAGTGGAAGAAGTGGCATGGGAAGATGGGTCGTTCATGTAGAAAAACTCATAGATAGTCATGTGTTGAGGATAAAACCTCTTTGAAGGGGAGGGGCATGTTAAGCCCAATATAAGCCCCATGTTAACCCAAAAACCCCTTATTAAGCCTGAGACATTGAGTGATCATGGTATCATTTTATTATAATTGTATTCTTTGTCTCCTATATATATACTGAGGATACCTAGTCTTAGGATTATCAAATATTGTCATGTCAATGTATTTATTGTAAAATGAGATTTTCCCTTTAGGTTCCTTATCATTTTTAAGGCACAAGGATCCTAACACCTTCCATTTGCATGCATGCATATCTAATCTTCTCATCATCATTACAAATGTCGTAGATCTTGAAATATTCTTATGCCTTGTTGAAGAAGTTTCAAATACACGTGAATATTCAAAATATCTGAAATATGAGAATATGCATCATAGGACAATAATATTTATTTATGAATGTTTGAATGTAAAATTGATATGGTTGGTTAAAATAAGGGCAATTGTTTATATATCTAGGCAAGTACCCTTCCATGATGAATCATGTCCTTTGAGACATGCCTTTTCATAATCATTAATTATTATTCTTAACTAATATTCACTACTATTCATACATATTTGTTTTCATAGTATTTCCTTCCTCTTTAGAAAATATTTATCCTCAATTCTTATTTATGAAAAGGATTTATATCTTTCTCTATTTCATAATGTATTCTCTTCTTCTCAATTTCTAGAATTGTCATCTTTGATGATACAAGACAACTTTTGAGTGTGGTACGTAATTGTCATACTGTGAAATGATTTAAGTATCCCAAATCAGTATTCTATTGAATGTTGCACTTATATTCCTTCTAAGATGGAATTTTATCATGAGGCTTGATGGTATTGATATTATTATTCGTTGGAATATATGTTCATTGTTTTACTTTTGATTGAAGATGATGCACTAAATGATTAATGTGCTTGCCCTTGTGATTAGGATGTTGATAAGGAGTTCTTGAGACCTACTTTACTTTTAACATGCTTGTAGAATTCTCTTGACTTATTTTTGTCATATTTTCTTTATCATGTACTTGTGTTGTTGATTTGAAACTTAAGATGTGAATGCATGTGTTATATTTGTGACTGGGGCTACAAAATCTGTAATCGTGGTCACTTTTGCTAATGTTCAAATATTGTCTGCTTTGCAGGTTTCTAACTCGATTCCCCTAATGATGGTTATAGAATTGTTATTATTGTTGAGGCTAGTTTTTTGCTACATTTGTGGTCATGGATGTAGAACCAAAGACTGTATGATGGTTATGGTAGATGCCACACAACTCGACCTCTCTATAAATTATTTTTAATGTTTTAAAATTTATTCATTTATTGTTTTCTTTTAATTGAAATTAACCAAACATCAATACAATATTGGTCAAATACCAAAGATAGAGAAACCCTATCAAAATTTTGAAGTGACCAAAGGTCAAGATCAAAAGTCGCTCTGATCCATGATGTTACACAACAAATTTGAATATGCAAATATATATAAATATGCAAATATATATATATATATATATGTATGTATATGTATGTATATGCATGTATATGCATGTATATGCATGTATATGTATATGTATATGTAATTGTTGAATGATGACTTTTACAATGAAGGCCCTTATTTAAATATAGCCTTGGGTGCCTTTTAATGAGGGGTCATGATATTTGATCTTGCCCCTTTACATAATTAATATATTTATTTTATTATTGTTATACATAACAAATAATGCTCTTGACTATGTAGATGTATGTGGGTGGCCTAGGATGGATTTATTTAGAACTCTTTCAATTGGAATTTCTATGTGCTTCTTTTCCTCAATCGTAGTCGTGATCGTAGGTGATACAGATTTAAATAGGAAGCCAACAAATTATAGAGATAACCATAAACACAGAGATGCAGTGGAATAATACTTCATTTCATTAATGTAAAATACTGAAATATGCTTACAAACAGAAATGGAAATAAACCAGCTAGGGTGATGGTAGCTTATCTCTGATAAGAGATGTGGTGGCTACATGCCTATGAACTATCTAAAAATAAAGCTCAAATGCCTTTTTATTATTGAACAATAAGAGCAAACCCTAAACAACCAAAACCCTAACCCGAGGAGATGTAACACCAAGAGTGTATGGGCCTCGTTGGGGTGAGTTGGATAGCCAACTTCCCAAGGCCGTGACTTGGTCATATTATCTCCGTTTAACGTGCATGATAACCCATTAGAAATATCTCTCCGAGGACTACGACAAAAAAATACAATTTTGGTTATAAAATCGCTAGTGGTAGATTTCCAAAAAAACGTCGTTTAGGGCCTCAAAACGGCTCTGGAAGTTTAGGACCCAAAAAACTGCTAAAAATAATAAATTGTGCTACAATTAAGGAAACTGAAAAAATGAAAGAAGAAATGGTGGGGGTCCAAGTGGAATTGGCGGGTGGCCACCAATATCCACCTAGATCATTCCTCCCCCCTTAGGAAGCAATGGTCCCCATTGCATTGAGTTCCTCCATGAGACGAGGAAACTTCTGCTGAACTTGGTCCCTGGTGAGCCACTTGCCCTGGTGAAGGAGTTGGCCTGCTTTGACAACTCAATATAGTTGGATATTCTATTGGTGAGTGTGCTTGATCTATGTGTCCATGATCCGATTATTTGCAGCTTGTTCCATGCAATCTAGATTTAACTCTGTGGGTGTGAGCTATTCTACAATGTCGGATGTAACTAGTAATGGTGGAAAGTATGGTCGAAGGTGGTCTACATTGAACACTAGGTGCAGGCCAAGGAATGAGGGAATACTAAGCTCAAATGCATTGTCTCCCACAGCCTTGGTAATGGTGTAAGGACCATATCAGAGTGGTCTGAGTTTCCGATAGGCTCCGGTAAGGCGTTCCTTTTGCAAATGCAACCAGACTTTGTCGCCCAACTGAAACTTGTGTGGCACCCGATGTTGATCATGTCGCTGCTTGTACTTGGCATTTGATTTCTCCATAATGTCATGAACTTGCTGTGAATATGTTGGATGTGCTCAATGAAGATGTCTTCCTTATTTGTTTTGGACTAGACATGAGCCGAATCTATGTGAGTAGCTACAAATGGCATGGCCACATCAATGGGACATAGTGGCTAGAATCCCAAGCCCAATTGAAAAGGGTTGTGGCCAGTCAAGCTATGGAGAGCCCAGTTGTAGTTGTGCTAAATATAAGGGAGGCTCTCATCCCATGTGTGTGGATGCTTTGATTTGTACATGTGTAGAATGTGTACGATCATCCTATTGACAACCTCTGTCTCGCCATCAGTTTGAGGATGGAAGATTTGTAGACTTAGTGAGTTTGGTGACCAGCATTGACCAGAGACTGGACCAAAATGTACTGAGGAACCTACTGTCCCGATCTGAGATGACATACTGTGGGATCCCAAAGTGACCCACACTCATTCAAAGAAGAGTTTAGTAGTGGCTTCAGCTGTGATATTCTTCTTGTAGGCCGCCATAATGGCCATCTTCAAGAACCTATCGATGACCACAAAAACACAGTCATCTCCATGCTTAGTGGAAGGAAGGCCTGACATGTAATCCATGGAGATGAATTCCCAAGGTAGACTAGGGGTAAGTAGTGGGGTATAGAGGCCTTGCTTCTATATGGTCAGTTTGGCAATGGCGCAGGCAATGCATGATCTGATGTACTTCCCAACATCCTGTCGAAGGTTCGGCTAGTAGAAATACTTCTGCAGTACCACCACCATTTTCTTGACCCTGAAATGCCCAGCAGCGCGACTGTAGTGTGCTTCCCAAATCATCTTGGCACGCTCGCACGAAGGAACACAAAGGTGACCCAGGTGGTATAACAAGGCATCCTAGAGGTGAAAATCTGGAACATGTTGAACCTCCAAGAGTTTCTAGTATGTGTGGCCAAATTCTGGGTCACTTTTGTAGAGAAGTGGCCAATCAGAATTCTCGTGCCCACAAGAGTTGAGCATGGTGTTTAACACTATGATCGGCGGTCGTCTGAGGCAATCTGCAACATTATTGGTGTTACCCTTCTTATACTTGATATTCAAATGGAACTGTTGCAGGTATGTGGACAACTTCTGATGACGATAATTCTGCAATTTCCCTTGGGTCTGTATGAACTGTAGGGGTCGGTGGTCTGTGTGGGTGATCATTTCCTTCCCCAAAATGTAATGGATCCATTGTTGGTAGGCCTGCACAATGAAATACATCTCTTTGTCATAAGTGAGATACTTTCGGACTGTGTCTGAAAGTGTCTCACTTTTATATGCCAATGGATGCCTGTGTTGAGTAAGGACTAGCCCAATAGCATAGTCAGAGGCATCTGTCTTGGCCTCAAATGGTTGTTGCAAGTCTGGTATTGCGAGCATTAGTGCCAAGAAGAGGTGATATTTCAACTCTGTGAATGCCTTCTATTGAGATTCATACCAAAATAAATTTTCTTTCACTCCTCCCTTGGTGACTTGACTCAAGGGCCAAGTGATATGAGAAATCCCAACACAAACCTGCGGTAGAAGTTGGCAAGACCTAGAGAGCTGCGGAGCTATGTCAAAGTGGTTGGAGATGGCCAATCCCGAATGACTTGGATCTTGGCTAGATCCACAAGCACCCCTTGTTCATCAATAATGTATCCCAGATACTAAACCTGGGTCATGCCAAAAGTGCATTTCTCCAAATTGGCACATAACTTGTGTTGCCGCAGTGTTTGGAGAACCTGTCGGATGTGGTGGAGGTGCTCTTTCCAACTCTCGCTGAAGATCAGGATGTCATCCAAGTATACCACTACAAATGAGTTGGTGAATGGCCGCAATATGTCATCCATTAGCCTCCTGAAGGTTGCAAGAGAATTCATCAATCCGAAAAGCATAACCAACCATTCGAAAAGGCCCTCCTTGGCTCTGACATCAGTCTTCCACACATCGGAGGGTTCGATTGGTACCTGGTGATATCTTGACTTCAATTCAATCTTGCTGAAATGTTTTGCCCCCTTCAGTTGGTCCAGGAGGTCATCAATCCATGGGATCAGGTACCTATTATAGACAGTGATCTTGTTCAGTGCTTGATTGTCAATACAGAGTCTCTAAGTCCCATCCTTCTTCTATACCAACATGATCGAGCTCCCACAGGGTGATGAACTCAGATGGATGTGACCTTTTTGTAGCAGCTCCTGAATTTACCTCTTGATTTCATCGTTCTCTAGAATGGAGCACCGATAGATTGGTCCATTGGGCAGTGGCACACCTAGGGTCAGATCGATGGAGTGCTTGACTTGACAGTGCAGAGGAACCCCTATGGGGGAGGTGAAGATGTCCTCGTACTCCTCCATGACCTTGGCCATCTGTAGTTTTCATGTGGAGGAGCCTTGTCTAGAGGTCTTGGCCACTGTCTTCTTCTTTCCTTGAGGGTGTATCATCAAGAAAAATAATTTTCAGTTTTGGAAATGAGCTTACTACATTGTTTTGCAGCAATCAAAGAGATGGTGGTAGGCGGTGCTACCTCTGGTATCCTATACAACTTATTTCCCAATGTAACAATAACAGCACGGGGCCTTGATTCATACACAACATGTCACTTCCACAAGTATGGTTGTCCTAATAATACATCACAAAATTCATGGGGAGAAACGTCACACAATACCTCATCCATGAAGGGCTTGATGTTGTATGGAAGGTGACACTGTTGGCTCACGCGAAGATCTCATCCTTGGTGAAGCCACCCGATGGTGTACGGTTGTGGATGTGTTGTGGTCGGTAAGCCTAGCCGCTTCACGACCTCTACCGAAATGAGGTCCTTTTGGCTCCCACTGTCAACAATGAATTGTAGTGGGGAGCCCTTTACCCACATCTGGGAGTGGAAGAGAAGCTCCTCCTCCTCTGGATCTTTGAGTTCCTCCTTATGGATCTTCATGGTGGCAACGGTAGCATTGGGCTCTGCATCGATAATCTACTTCTCTTTTTCATTACCCTTGTTGGGTTCTAACTCAGAGTCGAAACATGCATCTGATTTAGAAACCTTTAGCTCAGCCGCCAGTGACTGCTTGGCTCTGTTATCACTCTAGGAAACTCTCCGAGGTTGCCTCTTGGAGATGCCTGGTAACATATAATCTTCAATATTGTTCTCAGAACTATTGGAATGGATGATGGTTTGGATCAAGTCAGATAACCATTTCAGCTCTATTCTCACTCAAGACATGCATGAGCACCCTCAACAACACAAGGCTTTAGACCATTAATGCTCAATAGTTTATAGATTCAATGAATAGATGGAAAATACTGACCGTACCAACGGATTACATACATAAATACATATGAATGGCCAACTATAGGAAGTAAATGAGACTTGCAAATCTAATTTATCAATGCAGAGATAAGATGATAGTTATCTGGCATTAGACACAGTAGAAAACACGAATAACCTATTCAAGTGCAAGCATAGAAAAGCAAAGAGAATGGACATAGAGCATATAATAGGAAAAGAAGCTTATATTGCTAGAATGAAGATGAGAAGCTTGAGGGAACAAAGGAGAAACAATCTCCAGAAGTTGAACATGTATTACATTTTGCTTTCAGATATTTATAGCTCTTTGAAATGATGTTGAGCCTTCTGAGGCTTGGAGTCTTAATCTATCTGAGATGTCTTATTAAATGATTTATTCCTTCAATAGGCAAACATCGCTTAGAGGTTTTCCCTTCTGACAGAGGAATAACCACCTTCAGATATTTTGGATAGTTTGTTGTGCTGTCTAGGAGCTCTCTCATGCTAGAGATGCCCCACAATCATTCTGTTTATTCTGGTTGTGTTGTGATGTGGTTTCATGATCGTTTTTGGTTGATTTGGATGTGTTGCATTGTCTACGCTCCCTGATCACTTCTGTTGTGGGCTGCATCGTGTTGTGTTGTTGCCTTTCGACTTCCAACCTTCTGTCTCTATCTCTTGGACTCTTTTAGGTGATGGAATGGCTATTCAGGCCTCTGTGATCTCTTTAAAATTCTTAATAATGATTGTTTTCTATTCTATACAGAAAAAGTTGTAATACTGAGAAATCCTACCCATTCTGCTTCTTTTGGACTTCAAAATTCCTCAAGTATGGTTTATTTATCTATCGGGTCCGCCCTTAGGTCATTGTCACCTATCGTGAGTGGCCTGGCTCTGTGTTTCCCTTTGTATTGAAATAATAATAAAACACGGGAAATACATGACAATGACCTCCCTTTGGACTTCAAATTTTATAAATTTCACTTCCCAGACCCTTTCGGGTCCGAGCTTCATCGCAATTGCATTGCCTCAGGCTTCCTTTGTATTTCGTTTAAACAATGAAAATACACAACAAATATTAAAAAATGGGATTTTGCAGACTTGAAACTATATATATTTTTCTTCCGAAACCCATCGGGTCTGGGTCTTATCGCATTGCACACATATACATGTAAAGGCCTAGCCCCCTAAGGTTTCCGCCGATAGCGATCTGACGATGTAACGTGGGTCGTCGATCTATGATTGCGATCAGCGATGTAACGTGGGCCATTTATCTGCATGCACGATCGACAGTCCACATTTAATCATCAATCACAATCACTCATTCCCCCTAATCTGTGCCGATAACTGCCGACTCGCCTCTGCCGATTGCGACCCGCTGATCCGATCATCGACGATCACTTATCGGCAGTGTCTTGCACTGATTACCACTACCCGCCTATGCCGGTCAGATCCACCAATGCGATCCACTGATCAGATCTGGACCGTTAATCAGCCAAATCAGACGGTTGTCGTGCATTTGGACTGTTGAGCCTGTGATTTTGGTTCTTTTCATGGTTTTCCCTCCCGATAGTGTATTTCTGCCCTTCCAAGGGCTCTTGGCATGCGATGGTTTTGACTTTGAATGATCCTTAAGAGGATTTTGAAGAATTTTGGGGTATACTTGGATCCTTTGGCATGCTTTTAAGCAAACTTTGGAGACTCTAGAAGTGTTTTGGGTCCATTTTTGGGCCAAACGCCTCCAAGGCTAACACTGACTCCTTCTGGGGATAATTAATTAATAAATTAAATAATTTTATAAACAGATAAAATTTGACATAACAACAATAATAATTAGTAAAAATTTTATAAACAGATTAACTTACCTTTTTTAACTTCCCTTCATGATTATTATTCTCATCGTTTACCTTAACAAACTAATTTATATATATATTTAGTAAATAAATTAATAAATGAATTATTTATTGGTTTAATCTTACATAATATATTTTTCATCTAAATTATTATTATTATTTATTTCTATCCTAACAACCTATTACTATTATTATTGTTTTGACTTAGAATATATATTATTAAATAAATCATTTTTATTATTTTTATTTTTAATAACCATTAGAATTATTTTATTAAACAACCCATTGTTATTATTCTAATTTAAATAAATAAATTACTTTTGATGCTAATTGTACCTAATTTTACTTATTCCCAGAAATAGAATAATATATTATTAATCTTAATATTATAATAATAATAATAATAATATAAAATTTATTTTTGACCTGGGTCCTAGAGTCCAAATTAGCCGTTATTTAGCCATTGGAGTCTCTACTTAGTCTATTTAACATGCTAGGCCAGATGTGTTTCTTCAACTTGTCCTGACGATGAACCACACTAGTTGGTTCGAAACGCGTCGACAAAGGTCTTTTTTATGTGATTTTCGCTGAAGCTCTTCTTATAACTATGATGAATCACAGAAGCCTCAATTCTACAATGCATTTTCTGTAAAAAACAAGATCAAATCTTCCTCCTAGTGTTGCATTGGGCATGGAGTCTATTTAACATGAAATAAAACTTGAAAACAACATATTTACAATACCAAGGCTTGAAAGCCTTAACTAAAATAAAGTTTGAAGAAAAACCCATTGACTGGGCCATCAAAAACACCTCCTCCTTCCTTTACTGCATCCCTTTTGAGAAAACAACCACTAAACTGAAAATTGACCCTTTTTACCTTTCTATCAAAGGTTTCTTTTTCTTGGTCAATGTGCATATCAACAAATTCATCAAAGAATTGCAAAAGCCTATTAATTTGATCATCTACTTCAAAAACTTTCCAGCACTTGACATTATTAGGTAGAGATGGTCTATAATTCATCTCATCTCTGTATGCTTTCAGCCTTGGATATTTTGCTTGGAAGGTTTTGTACACCTGCTGAATAATAAGGTCTGCTTTATACTCTGCTGTGTCATTTGTGACCTGAAAAGTCAATAAAAAATATGAATCAATGCATTCTTGTGTGGGGGACACAAGGACTTCACCTATTCCTACAGCTTCCTTTGAGCAAGCCCCATCAAAGAACATGTCCCAAATCTTTGGGCCTTCTTCCTTTGTGATTTGGCAAACTGGTTTCTTAAGTTGAGTGGAGGCTTGGATGGCTTTAGGCTTAAGAGCCTCAAGGATAGATGTCTTGAAGGACTCATTCTCTATGGCTGGAGCTTTGAGGATGATAGGATCAACTGCTAGTTGCTTCTGCTTATTAGCTTGTTGTTCTGCAGGGACATCAACTTTATGAATAGGAGTTTCCTTGACATTATTCATCATCGACCTCAGATTATATTGGTGTTGATATTTAGTTTGTAGAATAGCTTCACCATCCCATTCTTGGCTGATATGGTCATTGAATAATGACTTCTCATAGGCAGCTTTGGTAAAAAAGGGGGCACTACCTTTGTCTTCCATACAATGGATCTCATCATCTTCTTCGAACAGCTCTTCTTCCATGACTACATTCTGAAAAGGGACCTTCAACCTTTGGTCTTCATTGGCATCTTTGTTTCTTTACAGGATCTACAACTGGTCATTTGCCCTTCTATAAGGATTTGGATTTGGAGGAGGAAAGGTATTAGGAACCCTTCCTTTCCCAGAATTTTGCTCAACCTTTAATTTGGAAACTTCAGAGGCTAATGACTCTATCATCTTGGCCATTTTATCAATCTTGGGATCTGAAGATGATGAAGGCTCACCCCTCTATTTCCTTCTATTAGCATTACCTTTGAGATTTTCTGCAGCCATGATGTTTGATTCTACTTCCAGGACTACATCTTGCATATCAGCCAAAGAAGCACATTGCCTCTCCCTCAACAGTAAAGAGAACTCATAATCAAATGCGCTAGCATAGATGAGTCTAGTAGAGGTAGTGGTGGGTTTCGCTTCAGCTAGTATCTTGTTGTACACGCGGTTAAATCTCTTATTAAAATCAGACAGTAACTCACCATTTTCCCTCTTTAAGTTCCCAAACTCAGTGTGGTAGTAAATGAGATCCTTCTTATCCCCCTAATGCTTTAGGAATGCATCATCTAAGGCCTTAATATATGCTTTAGATCTTGGGGTTAGTTCCCTGAACCATTTTCTAGCCTCTCCATCTAGGCTTTGGACAAAGGCTCTCATCCAGACATCATCTTCACTAATGTCCAGGCTATCAACATAGCTATAGAATGACTCAAGATGTTCTTCAGCTGAAACACCTTCAGTCCTAGTGAACTTAGGCATATACTTTTGATATTCTCCAATAGGCATGACATTCAAAGGAGTGGGCAGTATTAGAGGTCCATACCTAGTAGCTATGATTCTTTCCATTTTGGTAGGTGCTTGTGGACTTTCCATAGTTGTGGTGGCTAAAAGAGTACTAGAAGTCTAAATGATAGAGGGCTAAGGAGTGATTGATAAGACTAAAGGAGTATGATGGATAGAAGGTGAGGTTTCCTTTGGGCTTACAACAAAAGGAGAACCTAAAGAATAAGGAACTTTATGAATCTCTGAGAGTTTTTCTTCACTGCTAGTATTAGATGTTATACTCTCAACATGTATTTGTTCTATTACAAGTCTTTATTGAAGAGATATAGGAGATTGTTTAGGTGTACCTGAAAATGATGCTCCTTTATGCAATACTTTTCTTTCTTTGATGATCTTTTCAGGGTCAGGTACTAGGTCAACTTGTCAATTCTGTGGATTTCTCTGAGTATGCCTCACAAACTGAGCCAGAGCTATGAAGTGGAGTTGCCAAGAGGTTCGGCCTCCAATAGAGTCGCCAGATAGATGATTACAACCAAAAAAGTGTCCAAACTTTGACTATCATCAAAGCTGGATCTCTTTTGTTTCCCAGGGAAGATGAGCTTCAATTTCCTCTACCTGGAAACGACGCCAATTATGTTATCACTATAGGAAATTCTCCTAGGTTGCAACTCAGAGATGCTTGGTAACATATAATCTTCAATATTGTTCTCAAAACTATTGGAGTGGATGATGGTTTGGATCAAGTCAGATAACCATTTCAGCTCTATTCTCACTCAAGACATGCATGAACACCCTCAACAACACAAGGATTTAGACCACTAATGCTCAATAGTTTATAGATTCAATGAATAGATGGAGAATACTGACTGTACTAGTAGATTACATACATAAACACATATGAATGGCCTGCTACAAGAAGTAAATGAGACTTGCAGATCTAATTTATCAATGTAGAGATAAGATGACAATTATCTGGCATTAGACACAGTAGAAAACATGAATAACCTATTCAAGTGCAAGCATAGAACAACAAAGAGAATGGACGTTGATCATATAATAGAAAAAGAAGCTTATATTGCTAGAATGAAGATGAGAAGCTTGAGGGAATAGAGGAGGAACAATCTCTAGAAGCTGAACCTGTATTACATTTTTCTTTCAGATATTTATAGCTCTTGAGGCTTGGAGTCTTAATCTATTTGATTTGTTTTGTTAACTAATTGATTCCCTCAATAGGCAAACATGGCTTGGAGGTTTTCTCCTTCTGACATAGGAATAACCACCTTTAGATATTTGGGTAGTTTGTTGCGTTGTCTAGGAGATATCTTGTTCCAGAGATGCCCCACAATCATTCTGTTTGTTCTGGTTGTGTTGTGTTGTGGTTCCATGATCGTTTTTAGTTGATTTCGCTGTGTTCCGCTGTCTATGCTCCCTGATCGCTTCTGTTGCAGGCTACATCATGCTGTGCTATCACCTTTCCACTTCCAGCCTTCTATCTCTGCTCTCAGCCTCTTTTAGGTGATGGAATGGCTATTCGGGCCTCTGTGATCTCTTTAAAATTCTTAATAATGATTGTTTTCTATTCTATATAGAAAACATTGTAATACTGAGAAATCCCACCCATTCCGCTTATTTTGGAATTCAAAAGTCCTCAAGTATGGTTTATTTATCTGTCAGGTCTGCCCTTGGGTCGCTGTCGCCTATCGTGAGTGGCCTGGCCCTGTGTTTCCCTTTGTATTGAAATACTTTGAAAAACTCGGGAAATACATGAAAATGGCCTCCCTCCAGACTTCAAATTTTATAAATTTCACTTCCCAGACCCTTTCAAGTCTGGGCTTCATCACAATCACACTGCCCCAGGCTTCCTTTGTATTTTATTTAAACAATGAAAATACACAGCAAATATTAAAAAATGGGCTTTTACGGACTTGAAACTATATATATTTTGCTTTTGAAACCCATCAGGTCTGGGTCTTATTGCATCACGCACATATACATGTAGAGGCCCCACCCCTTAAGGTTTCCGCCGATAGCGATCTAGTGATGTAACTTTGGTCGTTGATCTACATGCGTGATTGACGATCCACATTTAATCGCCGATCACAATCTCTTATTCCCCCTAGTCTGTGCCAATAACCTTTGACTCACCTTCACTGATTGTGACCCGCCGATCTGATCATTGGCAAATGTTGATCGGCGGTGTCTTGCACCGATTTCCACTACCTGCCTGTGCTGATGCAATCTGCTAATCAGATCTAGACCATTGATCAGCTAGATCGGATGGCTGTCATGCATTTGGACTTTTAAGCCTGCGATTTTGGTTTTTTTCATGGTTTTGGAGTGTTTTTGCCTCCCGATAGTGTATTTCTACCCTTCCAAGGGCTCTTGGCATGCGATGGTTTTGACTTTGAATGATCCTTAAGAGGATTTTGAATACTTTTGGGGCATACTTGGATCCTTTGGCATGATTTTAAGCAAACTTTGGAGACTTTGGGAGTGTTTTGGGGCCATTTTTGGGCCAAATGCCTCCAAGGCTAACAGGCCCGACACTCACTTGTGTTGTGAGTGGAGGTCTTATGGAACTCACACCACTTTCCCGTGTCCTTTTTTAGCTTCACAGCGTTGTTCTTTGCTTGCAACTTTGGCAGGTTGTCTTGGGTCGCCCCGTCTTGGCTTTGTCCTTCGTTCTACAGTTTGGGGGTGCCTTTCCCTTGCTTCGGATTCACAGATCAAATGTCTCGCTTCTTCTACTCAAACTTTTGCTCGACCTTGATGGAATATTGGTATGCCGTGCCAAGCGAGGAGATGTTCAGGAATTCTATTTCTTCCTAGATGTACTTGTGTAGGTAGCCGCGGTATTTGAGTACCAAATGCTACTCCGAATCCTTGATACCAAACTTTGTGCGAACGGTATGGAAACTATTGGTAAGCTCTAACATGTCTTCGTCCCTTCCCTACCACAGTGTCGTCCACTTTATGTATTGATCCTCATAGCTTCCGACAGGGTAGTACTGCTCCTTGATGGCATCCCGGAATGAATTCCAAGTGGATGAGGCTGAAAATAGTGAGGTTGTACTTTCATCCTTCTATTAGCAGTAGGTTTCTCACCAGTCCTTGACGTGGGGAGCTGATTTGAGAAGAGAAAAAATAATCTTTTCCCGACTGGAAAAATCATGAACAGAAAAATAACCCTCTAGTAGATTTAACCATTTATTGTCCACATATGCATCTATCTGACCCTCGAATATGGGGATTTCAAAATTAACTTGTACCTTAAATGATGTGGCATTTCCAAAGTAGCTATTGGAAGCCGATGCATCACCCCTGGGTAGTCGTTGAGGGATTTGGATAAAGTTGTCCATCATTGCATTCCTTTGTCGCTCGAGAGCTTCTTCAAGCAGGATTTTGATAGGATTTCCTGCCCCTCGTCTTTCTTTTCATCCGCCATGGGAGGTCATCGGGATTTGTGAGGTTAGTCTTTCAAAGGTTCGACCAGTTCAAGCCCTAACTCTTTATATCCTGACCTTGTTGGGGACATGCAAAGAAAAACAGAGAAAAAAAAGCAGACTGCTTTGATACCCCTGATCCAGATTTAAATAGGAATGCAACAAATTACAGAGATAACCATAAACACAGAGATGTAGCGGAAATAATACTTCATTTCATTAATGTAAAATACTGAAATATGCTTATAAATAGAAATGGAAATAAACCAGCTAGGGCGATGGTAGTTGATAAACAACCAAAACCCTAACCCGAGGAGATGTAACACCAAGAGTTTATGGGCCCTGTTGCGGTGAGTTGGACAACCAACTTCCCAAGGTTGTGACTTGGTCATATTATCTCCATTTGACAAGCAAGATAACCTATTGCAAAGATCTCTCTGAGGACTACGATGAAAAAGACGATTTTAGTTACAAAATTGTTGGCGGTAGATTTCCAAAAAAATGTTGTTTTGGGCCTCAAAATGGCTTCGAAAGTTTAGGACCCGAAAAATTGCTAAAAATAGTAAATTGTGGTACAATTAAGGAAACTAAAAAATTGAAAGAAGCAATGGTAGGGGTCCAAATGGAATTGGTGGGTGGCCACCAATGTCCACCTGGATCAATAGGATATGTCTACAAATATACTGAAATAATTTAGCTATGTCTGTTTCTTCTTCTTGTTTTTTATAGCTTTTAAACTTGGGTGATATTTGGAGCAATTATTTGGAGAAGAAAATGGCTCATATGTTTGAAGATATTGCATATGGTTAAGATGAAGCAAATCATAGCTACAATGGTTTGAGAAAAAACACTCATCTTTTACAAGTTAATATTCAACCAATATTTCTCTTGCATTTTATACAAAATATTTATTAAACCACCAAGCTTGGAAATCAAAGAAAATTTTTCCAACATATTTCATTTCACAAGATCCTAAACTCTACATTAAATTGTGTAACTAAAAATCCAAAAATATAAGCCTTATTTACATCTAAAACATAAGTTGAGTTGACATTGTCTTATTTATCTCATCCCCAAGCTTCATATCCCTTTTTTCTTTCAATTCAACAACTAGACACTAATTATCACATTGATTTATTCTATTTTTGAACAAAGTAACTACTTTTGTTCATATCTTGGTGTCAATAAAAATGGTTAACATAGTGCATGTTAACAAATGTTCTATGTCTTCTTACAAAGGATATTACTATAGGCACTGAAGAGACACATGCAAGGTCACAAAAGTTACAGGTCCTTTATGAACATTGTGTGTCCATGCAAGTATCAATTTAAGACTAATATTTTCTATCTACCATAGTTATTGCATTCACCAAGAATAAAGGAGCTGGAAAACAAGTTCGTTCAAGAAAGTAGCATGTATATTGTTTAGTTCATTTAGTCCAATAAGTGCATGGGTGGCTATGATATATGAGAAAATAGAGTTACAGTGGAATGGGCACAAGAGTGCTTCAATTATAGTTTGTTTTGCTAAAATTCATAGTATATGTCTGATTTTGCTTCTTATAGAATTCTAAAAGGCAAGGGAAATGGATCGAATGGGAAGGTAAGGAACCCCCATGGTAATAACATGCACAAGGCCAAAGGTTAGCATAAATTATGAATTCTCTTCAATATTGGCATAAACAAATCTATATGTTCTAACATGATATTATTGTACCTATTTATTATGATAATGTTTGTTTCAACATTACCATAGAATCAATAGTAAGGTGATGTGAAATAATCGTACCTCTTGTGACATCACTTTCATTACACCAAATTTGTAATGTAATTAAGAACATATAATGTTGGGGTTCCATCACTGAAGTTATGATATCAAACTCTATGTTTTTTAAATTAATTGTGTTTCCTGCAAAATCACACTGGCATAGTTGGTTCCATTCATAATAGTCATACCATTTCCAGTCTCACTCTTCCATATAGGAAACCAAATATGGATATTTCTAGAAGATAATTCTATGTAGCTACTATAAACTAAACCATCAACATCCAAATAGAGGAAAATTTTTTATCAAAAAGAGCTGCAAGATAAGCCACTACATAGCTATTGGATCAAGAATCCAAAGAAGACATGGGAGCCAAATCATATGCCTTTGTACCGAGAGGATATTGTATCTTGAAATCACATTAGATGTGATTTTCCATGTGAGCAATACGAGTTTCCAACCTGTTCAAACTATCCTACATATTCCATTGATTACTATGGATATCATTCAAGGAGATAGTATAATTTCTATCTTCATGTTTTTCGTGTAGAACATAGCCCAACAACACCTTGAGCAGCCAATTGAGGATGACTAATTATATGTACTATTTTTTTCTTCCCCTGGTGTGTCCAAGGTTAGGAATCTAGTGATATAACTCATCTGGAAACTCAAAATTTGAGTGAGTAAGATGCTACTTAGTGACGTGGTTTTCCAATTTCTATATGTCCTTTCTTGTGATAGTAGGGTTGTAGAATGGAATGCCATAGTAGACTCCTTGGCCTATGTTTCAACATGTATCTTGCAAGTCTGGTTCTAATCCCCATCGTTTCTATGTCCACAAGCAAGAAGTTGAGGCATACTGCTAGTGAAATAAAGGAGGGAAGGACAAAAGATTGAGGACACATCCCCACTACCCACCAAACCACAAGAAAGAAACAACCCCCCACCCATAGAATGAGAGCCATAGAAAAATAGAAGGGATACAATATAATTATCCCCAAACAACACCGATGCAAGCCAGTTTCTAGTAGAAGCAAAAGACCATAGACAGGACTCCAAGAATACTCAACGGCTCCACACCAAACTTACAACCCCTCGAAGAGACAAGGATAACTCTAGATCTTGATAAAGCTCAGGTGCCCAAGAATTCACATAAGCCACCACTATCATGGAGACAAACTTGTTCATTCACTACCCGACTATCACAAGAAAAGCCATCTAAGTTTCCAAATTAAAACCAAACACATGAAAAAAACGCCATACAAAAGCTAAAGGGGGGATTACCAGATAAAAGGAAAGCTAGTGTAAACACCATCCATAGGAGTGGTAATAACTAGCATACCCTTACACTTCCCAACCCTAACTCTAATGTAGAGGAAGCATAGTGATCCTTCCACGAGAAGGTTGAACCTCAACCTGACTACCTACGCCGAGAGGATAGCAACCACCAAAGAGATACAAAAGAGAAAATTCTAGGAGAGTTTGTAGAGAGAACAAAAGGAGAGGGAGATCATTCACTACTCGATGAAGACCACCACTATCCCACTGTAAAAATTTCTTAATTATCCACTAAAACCCAACCATAATTTTCTATTAGAGACGGAAAGTTGCACGCTGAGCAGTGAAAAAAAAACCATGGTAGAAAAATCATTTGTTCAAATGGGAACTCCAAATCGAAATCTTTAGAAGTTGAGCCATAAAGATGCAAATAGAGTAAAGTCACATGAGTGTCTACATGGGTGAATATTTCACATTACCTCATATCTATTACTTTGGAGTTCTATGGGGTGGCATGTGGCCCCCTTCCCAATCCCACTAATATCATGTCCCTCCACCCCATTGATGTTTAATTATCCTTCTCCATAATATCTTGGAATGAGTGTTTCCAAGGAAATATTCCTTTTCAAGGCCAAGCCTCATTCAACAGTTGGGTTTTGAGTGCCTAGATTTTTTAGAAAATCAACTCCCTTATTACTTTACCAGTGACCATGGTGTTTCCACAAAATCTAGTAGGTCTTGGAGAGGGGTACCATACAAGGCTAAAACTAGACCAAGAGACAACAATGGGGTAGTTACCCACTTCCACCATAACTAAAACCCACTACTCTTTATGGATTTTTGTGATCCGTGTGGATATTGGTGGCCACACACCAAGTCCACTTAGACCCCCACCATTGTTTCTTTCAGCTTTTTAGTTTCCTTAATTGTAGCATAGTTTACTATTTTTAGCAGTTTTCCAGGTCTTGAACTTCCAAAGTCGTTTCGAGGCCCTAAATGACGTTTTTTTGGGAAAAATGGGAGCAACATGGGTCCATGGACCAATTTTTCTCTTTCCAAAGTTTTAGTTCTCAAATAGATATTTATAAACGAGATATTGTGCATGTCAAACGAAGATCGTATGCCCAAGTTACGACCCCGGGAAGTTGATGTACCAATTTACCCAAACGGGGCCCACAGTTTGGTGTTTCATCTTCTAGGGTTAGGTTTTTTGGATGTTTAGGGTTTTCCATTATTTCTCAATAATAAATAGGCCTTTGAGCCTCATTGTAACACAGTTCAGAGGCATGTAGCTGCCACATCTCTTCTCAAAGATAAGCTACCATCGCCCCAGTTGGTTTATTTCCATTTCTCTTTGTAAGCATATTTTAGTATTTTACATTAATAAAATTAAGTATTATTTTCATTGCATCTTTGTGTTGGTTATCTCTGTAATTTTTTGTGTTCCTGTTTAAATTCGAATCAATGGTATCAGAGCGGTATGCTTTTTCTCTGTTTTTCTTTGCATGTCCCCAACGAGGTCAGGATATAAGGAGTTAGGGCTTGAACTGGTCAAACCTTTCCAAGACCAGCCTCACAAATCCCAATAGCCTCCCATGGTAGATGAAAAGAAAGATGAGGGGGCAAGAGATCCTATCAAAATCTTGCTCGAAGAAGCCCTCGAGTGACAAAGGAATGTGATGATGGACAGCTTTGCCCAGATTCATCAGCGGCTACCCAAGGGTGATGCATCGGCTTCCAACAGCTACTCTGTAAATGCCACACCATTTAAGGTACAAGTTAATTTTGAAATCCCCATATTCGAGGGTCAAATAGACGTAGGTGCTGTCGATAAATGGTTAAATCTACTAGAGGGTTATTTTTCTGTTCATGATTTTTCTAGTCGGGAAAAGATTATTTTCACTCTTCTCAAAGCAGCCCCCCACGTCAAGGACTGGTGGGAAACCTACTGTGAGTAGAAGGATGAAAGTACAGGCTCGCTATTTTCAGCCACACCCACTTGGAATTCATTCTGGGATGCCATCAAGAACAATACTACCCTGTCAGAAGCTATGAGGATAAATACATAAAGTGGACCACGCTACGGTAGGGAAGGGACAAAGATGTGCCGGAGTTTACCAATATCTTCCATACCCTTCGCACAAAGTTGGGTATCAAGGATTCAGAGAAGCATTTGGTACTCAAATACCATGGCTGCCTGCACAAGTACATCAGGGAAGAAATAGAATTCTTGAACATCTCCTCGCTCGGCAAGGCATACCGATATGCCGTCAAGGTCGAGCAAAAGTTTAAATAGAAGAAGCGAGACTTTCGATCTGCAAATCTAAAGCAAGGGAAAGGTGCCCCCAAACCACAAAATAAAGGACAAAGCCAAGGCTGGGCGGCACAAGAGAACCTGCCAAAGTTGCAAGCAAAGAATAGCATCGCGAAGATGAAAAAGGACACAGGAAAGTGGTGTGAGTTCCATAAGAGCTCCACTCACAACACAAGTGAGTTTCGGGCCAAGCAGTCACTGGTGGCTGAGCTAAAGGCTTCATAATTAGATGCATGTTCCGATTCTGAGTCAAAACCTGACAAGGGGAATGACAAAGGGAAGAAAATTATCGATATGGAGCCTAACGCCACCATTACCACCACAAAGATCCAGAAGGAGGAACTCAAAGATCCAGAGGAGGAGGAGCATCTCTTCCACTCCCAGATGTGGGTAAAGGGCTTCCTGCTACAGTTCATTGTTGATAGCAGGAGCCAAAAGAACCTTATTTCGGCAGAGGTCGTGAAGTAGTTGGGCTTACTGACCACAACATATCCACAACTGTACACCATCAGGTGGCTTCACCAAGGACGAGATCTTCACGTGAGCCAGTAGTGTCACCTTCCATACAACATCAAGCCCTTCAAGGATGAGGTATTGTGTGACATTTCTCCCCTTGAAGTTTGTGATGTATTATTAGGACAAACATACTTGTGGAAACGACATGCTGTGTATGAATTAAGGCCTTGTGTTGTTATGGTTACTTTTGGAAATAAGTTGTACAGGATACTGGAGGTAGCACCGCCTACCACCATCTCTTTGGTTACTATAAAATAATGTAGTAAGCTCATTTCCAAAACCAAGAAATTTGTTTTCCTGATGATACACCCTCAAGAAAAGAAGAAGATGGTGGCCACGAGCTCCAGACAGGGCCCCTCTACACGACAACTACATATGGACAAGGTCGTGGAGGAGTACGAGGACGTCTTCACCTCCCCCATAGGGGTTCCTCTGCACTGTCAGGTCAAGCACTCCATCGATATGACCCCAGGTGCACCGCTGCCCAATGGACCAATCTATCAACACTTCATTCTGGAGAACAATGAAATCAAGAGGTAGATTTAGGAGCTATTGCAGAGAGGTCACATCCATCCGAGTTCATCACCCTGTGGGAGCTTGATCGTGTTGGTACGGGAGAAGAATGGGACTTGGAGACTCTATATTGACTATCGAGCGCTGAACAAGATCATTGTCTGTAATAGGTACCCGATCCCATCGATTGATGACCTCCTGGACCAACTGAATGGGGCAAAATATTTCAGCAAGATCGATTTGAAGTCAGGATATCATCAGGTACCAATCGAACCCTCTGATGTGTGGAAGACTACCTTCAAATGCAAGGAGGGCCTTTTTGAATGGTTGGTTATGCCTTTCGAATTGACGAATGCTCCTGCAACCTTCATGATGCTAATGGATGACATCTTGCGGCCATTCACCAATTCATTTGTATTGGTATACTTGGATGACATCCTGATCTTCAGCCAGAGTTGGGAAGAGCATCTCCACCACATCCGACAGGTTCTCCAAACATTGCGACAACACAAGTTATGTGCCAATTTGGAGAAATGCACTTTTGGCATGACCCAGGTTCAATATTTGGGATACATTATTGATGAAAAGGGGGGGCATGTGGATCCAGCCAAGATCCAAGTCATTTAGGATTGCCCATCTCCAACCACTCTGACAGAGCTCCATAGCTTTCTAGGTCTTGCCAACTTCTACCATAGGTTTGTGTTGGGACTTTCTCATATCACTTGGCCCTTGAGTCAAGTCACCAAGGGAAGAGTGAAAGAAAAACTCTTTTGGTCTCAATCTCAACATAAGTCATTCACAGAGTTGAAATATCGCCTCTGCTTGGCACCACTACTTGCATTACCTGACTTGCAACAACCATTTGAGGTTGAGACAGATGCCTCTGACTATGCTATTGGGGCAGTCCTTACTCAACATGGGCATCCAGTGGCATATCATAGTGAGACACTTTCAGACACAGTCTAGAAGAATCCCACTTATGACAAAGAGATGTAGTCCATTGTGCATGCCTGCCGACAATGGAAGCATTACATTTCGGGGAAGGAAACAATCATTCACACAGACCACTGACGCCTGCAGTTCATACAGACCTAAGGGAAATTGCAAAATGATCTCCATCAGAAGTGGTCCACGTACCTGCAGCAGTTCCATTTGAATATCAAGTATAAGAAAGGAAGCACCAATAATTTTTCAGATTGCCTTAGTCAACCACCGATCATGGCGTTAACCACCATGCTCAACTCTTGTGGGCACGAGACTTTTGATTGGCCACTTGTCTACAAAAGTGACCTAGAATTTAGCCACACATGCTAGACACTCTTGGAGGGTCAGCATGTTCCATCTTTTCACCTCTAGGATGTCGTGTTATGCCACCTGGGTCACCTTTGTGTTCCTTCAAGCGAGCATGCCAAGATATTTGGGGAGCACACTACAGTCAAGTTGTTGGCTATTTCGGGATCGAGAAAATGGTGGCAGTACTGCAGAAGTATTTCTATTGGCCAAATCTTCGACAGGATGTCGAGAAGTACATTAGATCATGCATTGCCTGCACCATTTCCAAACCAACCATCAAGAAGAAAGGCATCTATAACCTGCTGCCTACCCGTAGTCAACCTTGGGAATCCATCTCCATGGATTACATGTTAGGCCTTCCTTCCAAAAGGCATGGAAACGATTGTGTTTTTGTGGTCGTCGACAGGTTCTCGAAGATGGCCATTATGGTAGCCTGCAAGAAGAATATCACAGCAGAAGCCACTGCTAAACTCTTCTTTGAACAAGTGTGGGTACACTTTGGGATCCCATAGTCTATCATCTCAGATCAGGACAACAGTTTCCTCAATACATTTTGGTCCAGTCTCTAGTCGATGCTGGACACCAAACTCACTAAGTCCACAACCTTCCATCCTCAAACTGATGGCCAGACAGAGGTTGTTAACAAGATGATTGTACACATTTTGCGCATGTAAAACTCAAAGAATCCACACACATGGGATGAGAGCCTCCCCTATGTTCAACATAACTACAACTGGGCTCTCCATAGCTCCACTAGCCATAACCCTTTTCAGGTAGGCTTGGGATTCCAACCACTATTTCCCATTGATGTGGCCATGCCATTTGCAGCTACTTACGCAGATTTGGCTCAAGTCTAGTCTGAAATAGATAAGGAAAACAACTTCATTGAGCACATCCAACATTTTTTGCCAGCAGGTCCATGACATTCTGGAGAAATCAAATGCCAAGTACAAGCAGTGACATTATTAACATCAGGTGCCACACAAGTTTCAGGTGGGCGACAAAGTCTGGTTGCATTTGCAAAAGGAACACCTTACTGGAGCCTATTGGAAACTCAGACCACTCCAATATGGTCCTTACACCATTACCAAGGTTGTGGGAGACGATGCATTTGAGCTCAGCATTCCCCCATTCCTTGGCCTGCACCCAGTGTTCAATGTGGACCACCTTTGGCCATACTTTCCACCATTACTAGACACATTCGACATTGCAGAACAACTCACACCCACAGAGTTAAATTCAGATTGCATGGAACAATCTATAACTGATTGGATCATGGACACACAGATCAAGCACACTCGCTAGTAGAACATCCAACTGTATCAAGTTGTCAAAGTAGGCCAACTCCTTCACCAGGGCAAGTGACTCACTAGGGACCAAGTTCGATAGAAGTTTCCACATCTCATGAGGAACTCAACGAAATGGGGACCATTGCTTCCTAAGGGGGGAGGAATGGTCTAGGTGGATATTGGTGGCCACCAGCCAAGTCCACTTGGACCCCCACCATTGTTTCTTTCAGCTTTTCAATTTCCTTAATTGTAGCACAGTTTACTATTTTTAGCAGTTTTTTTGGGTCCTGAACTTTCGAAGCTGTTTTGAGGCCCTAAATGACATTTTTTAGGAAAAATGGGAGCAACATTCAAAGTTTTAGTTCTTGGATGGATATTTCTAATGAGATATTGTGCATGTCAAACAAAGATCATATGCCAAAGTTACGACCCCAGGAATTTGATGTACCAATTTACCCAAACGGGGACCACAGTTTGGCATTTCATCTTTTAGGATTAGGTTTTTTGGATGTTTAAGGTTTTCCATTGTTTCTCAACAATAAATATGCCTTCGAGCCTCATTGTAACAAAGTTCAGAGGCATGTAGCCTCCACATCTCTTCTCAGAGATAAGCTACCATCGCCCTAGCTGGTTTATTTCCATTTCTGTTTGTAAGCATATTTCAGTATTTTACATTAATCAAATTAAGTATTATTTCCGCAATATCTCTGTGTTTATGGTTATCTCTGTAATTTTTTGCGTTCTTGTTTAAATTCGGATCATTTTGTCAATGGGAGGAGTCTTTGCATGTGTATAGTTCGCTTAATCAGTATTCTAGGTCTGACGTATGATGTGACACAAATAGGTCTACAATGTAAAGACACAATTTTAGGCTTAAGGCTTGTTGGGTGATTTAATTGTGAGTTAAATCCCTGCCATTTAATTTTTCAACACAGGATTTCATTCACCAATGAGGTATACCTGTACTATATGTACTAGGCGGTTATCTTTCATATTAGATTAATCTAATGCAATTGAAACTAAGAAAATAAATAAAACTAAATCCTAACCAAAGAAATTGAAATCACACTTGCATAAGGGAAATCACACCACGCTTGCATAAATGAAAATCACACTTGCATAAATGAAAATCACACTTGAATAAAGGAAATAACACCACGCTTGCAGAATTGAAAATTACACTACACTTGCATAAGTGAAATCACACTTGTGGAAAGGAAATCATACTCACACTTGCATAAATGAAATCACACTTGCTGAAAGGAAAGCACACTTGCTGAAAGGAAATGAAATGGAAAAACTATACTAAGTTACCAATATATACAAGGATATGCAAATTGTGGTTGATGGGGGCCCTCCATGCCTCAGTATGCACACTAAACAACTATCACATCTTGGAGATCAAAACAACAACTTATATTTCATAAAGATGGAGAAAAGCTCCAAAAATATTACAAGATGGATGAATACATAGATAGGATATACATTAGATACATGGGCTCCTTTGAAGGATTCACCCCTATTTATACAAAAACTAGGGATAACTAATCAATAAATACATATCCCTCAAATTTCTCCTAAATCCACATTTGTCTCAACCAATATCCTAAAAATACAACATACAAATCCTCTCCAAATTCTCTCATAGTTTTGATAAGGACACATGTTAAAACCTCCATGATTCTTTTCCTTTGAATGCGCTTAGCTTAATGATCCATATCTTTCTCAAATATTCTACAAATCCTTATGAGTTGGTATTTGAAATTTGAATTTGTAGTTAGGAGGCCAAGTATGACCATTCTAGAATCTTAAGTTGGCCTACCATATCATAAAACTCATAACACTTATATCTATATATAATATATATATATATATATATATATATATATATATATATGTTATGAAAATATGCTTAATTTCCTCATAATTTCAAAATTCACTTAAATACTTAAAATTAACGACTTTGGAAATTGGTTACTAATGTAGGATTTATAGAGTTGCAAAGTTACGAAATGAGGATAAAATAATGGAAAGAAAGGTGAAAGTGGATGACATTTTGGAGACCCAAAAAGGGTCCAAGAGGAGGCAATGCACTTTTCCTAGAGATACCTATTATAAGCAACCTAAAACCTAAGGCTTGATCAATGAGTTCATATTTGGGGTGGCCAAAGGTCAAGGCAATGAGAAAGGGTTTCAAATGATGATTTCCAGCAAGGAAAAAGTACATGAAACCATCAAAGAAGCCCCTAAATTGAAATTAAATTCAAGCTAGGGTTAGCTTAGGGCTAGTAACGAGGGAAAATAAATTTATGGATGAAACTGAAGTGAATGCCTACCAAAAGGAGGGATATTTTTTCAACCACACTCCTCTTTGTATTTATACTCTCCAACTCAATAAATTCGTATTCCCTAAGAATTCACACCAAGCACGAGATTGGTCTCTTGGCCTTAAAGGGGTCGAATTAGGGAAAGGGAAAAGAGAAAAAAATTATGGATAAAATATGGGTTTGATCATGAACAAGGAAGGATAGCACCTAGATACTTGGGATAATGGAGTCTATGAGTTGATTGAATGACCAAAAAGTTTCTAAGGAGAAAAAATTCTTGATGCCCTAACACAAAAAAAAAGACAACAACAACAACACCAAATAATTACATATGAAATGGATCTAGGACTTTTATGGGAGAACTAACCACTAGGAAATTCACTTACATGTTATTCATGAGTAATGTATGCATTAGAGACATCTAGATACCATTCAATAACTTTTCAACAAATTAGGGCACAATAGAAAACCCTTTATTAAACATTCTCCATACATTAGACATGGAGAAAATATATATTCAATAACAAGTTCACTCACAAGATAACTTGCAAAAGATTCAACTCATTGATCCAAAACAATAGCTCCAAAAACAAATGATTTGCTGCAAACATCAAATGAATTCATAGAAATCAATTACTTCACAAGACGATAAGGCCAAAGTTATTAGATAGGTCGAAATTCCTAGTTTATGATGATGATTTGTTTGAATGAGAGACTTCTCTATTTGTATAAGGATATCAAGTCCTAATTTAGCCTTTAAACCCTAAAAATAATAAAATAATGGGCAACACTCTAGGTCACAAGCTAACCTAGTAGCTAATGAAATAAACCAACTCTTTCCTACACGTGTGAGCCATAAGGGTGATATATGATGATGTCATGCATGCATAGACCCTTCTAGGGTTGACATTGAGGAATAGGGGTGCCATGAATATTATAGAAGCCTTCTAAATTATCCTTCAGATTTTTTACCCTAGATCTATGTCATATGCCTCTATGGACCCCATTTTTTTACTTCGGGGCAAAAAAATGGTCTCATGGGTCTCCAAATGGTCAAAATTCTTGTCTCTACTCCAATGTTTAGAGACTTCAAGGTGTTGCTAGCTCTACCATGTCTCAAGGTGTGAGACCATCCTCCTCTGGGCCTTGAATCAACTTCCTTCCCTCTATATTAATGTTAATCCATATGGGGGCATGTTGGTCCAGGTGCATCATCCCATCAATTTCAACAATATAAGGAGAAGTGTTGGAACCCTACGGTTGTTGGAGGTTCTCAAGGATGTAACTTATGCTCTACAACTTCTTAGAGTTCCATGGCTCTCAATGCCTCACTTGTGGGTGTCAATATGTCCCTCTAGAGGACTTTGACCCTGGTTAAGTTGTCCATTCCATAGATGGAACCACCTATCAATCACACACAATTTCATGTGCTGCAACATTCACCATTGGGTACATTTGATCATTTTTGCATCTAGTGAACCAAAATTGCAAGTAATGGGAAATTTGTCACTTCATACAAGGTTTCCCTTCCAAATTTTGGGTTTTGAACTCGGTAAGGTGTTACCTTCCTAGGTAGGAGTGGTTAATAGACTACCCTATTGGGGGCTTCCAATCCCCAAGAGAAATTGGCATGTCCCAGTTCCTCCCTTCAATCAATAGATGTCGATGAATAATGATGGTGGAACAGAGGGGAGAAGAATTCATGGCCAAGTGCCATGGTCAATGGGACCATCATTATGGGGAATTCCACATCCTGAGTCTATAGTTGTGAGGAGGGATAATCGTGGATGAATGAGTTACCATCTCGGCCTTTGTTTTTCCACCCCTCTCAGACATTTTACTTTTTCTTGATTTTTCTTTGTATTGTTTCTCATAGCTCAAATGGTTAGAGCTTGCTTTGTATGATATATAACAGTTATTATGATCTAGGTGGATAATGGTGGCCACCTGCCTATTCCACTTGGATCCCCAACATTGTTTTCTTTCAGTTTCTTTAATTATAGAAAAACTTTCTATTTTGGTAGTTTTTTGGGTGCTAAACTTCCAGAGTCATTTTGAGGTTCTAAAAGATGTTTTCTGGGAAAACAGAGTGACTAGAAAAATGTTAAAGTTTGTTTCACAATTATTTTTTTCCATTCTCATGGAACCTTTGAAACAAGGTATTATGATAGCCAAATGAAGATCGTATGCTAAATTTAAGACTACGGGAAGTTGGCGATCCAACTTACCCCAACGGGGTCTAAAATTGTTAGCACTTCATCTCCTAGGGTTAGGGTTTCACAATTCTTCTTTATGATAAAAAGGCCTTTGGGCCTCATTGTAAGACAGGTCAAAAGGCATGCAACCATCAAATCTCTTCTCATATATAAGCTACATCACCCAAGCTAGTTTGTTCCATTATACATGTAAATAGTTTTCAACACTTGTTATTAATTAATAGAAGGTTTATTCTTTTGTTGTATCTCTATGTTTTGTTTAAATCTGTATTTCATTTTGTTCCTTCATAAACCTGGATCATATTACCCCTTTAATGATGGGGCAATTCATTGCCCATTAGGGGTTGGGAGATGCAAGGATTCCTTTTCTTCGATGACATAGGGCAACATTGGCCCAAGAACTAAGTGATGGCCATATGAGGGAGGTAGAGCTCATGCTTGGCATTTTCCCACATGATAATTCTTATGTCCTGACCATCTTTTTCATTTTAATATTCTTTTCTTTTCTTTTATTTCGTGGTCATCATATTCTCATTCTTATTCTTTTAGTTACATCAACCTCTTGAGCAAGTTTCTAGGCCCGATTTAGGTATGTGGATGTGGAGGGGGTGTGCCAAATCCTTAAGGACCCATGTTCAATTCAACCTGAAGAATGGAGGTGAAGTAAGGGCTTGTAATGTGATGTGGAAAATGGAAGTATGGAATAGGGAGAGATGGGACTATGCTAACTCAATCATGGTTTTCCAATTAGTGCTCCTCATATACCCATGGGGCCATTATAGGAGGACCCATTGGATTAGGTTTGAAAATTAACCCCCCATTTAAGTTGAGGGAACAAGATCATAGTTGTAACCCCTCTTTCTTCCAAGTCACCCCATTATCCATGCCAAATTTTGAAATGCAAACACGCATAAGCACTCGATTGCAAAATGAATAAAGTACCTTTTGATCAAAATCCCACCTTACAACATGTGCTCTTAATAGATGCGCGAGGAAAGATATGAATGTTGCATGTGGTGTAGATATGAATGGAAGAGATGGTAGAATAAATTTTTCTTCTATGGGGTCACCCACTTTTGGTGGGTATCATTTGGCTCCAACTAGGATATAATATTGTCATAGAGCATGTGATCCATGTACTCAACTGACGAGTTCATGAGAACTCCAACAATCTCATGGGACACAAACTTGTAACCTACATATTGCAACAAGCTTGTTTGGGAGCATTTTCACTGGGCATAGGGTATTGCCCCATGTTTTATATAATAGTAAATCCATGCAGAAAATAAAATCTAATCTAATTGAAATCTAATCTATATGAGAACATGAGATGAATGCTATTAGTATGCAAAAGAATATGCAATGCATCTACACTACCATGTAATGCTAGAAGACTATGCATGAGCTAAGTATAGTTATATGACAAATGTAACCATTATATCATTAGATCAATATAACACCCCTTACCCTTGTGAGTGATTATGAAATAGGGAAAACATGTGTCATTTTCTCTTTGCAATAATGGTATGATGAATCACAAGGGTGTGAGGTAGGAAAATAAGGAAACCATGTATCATGAAAAAGGATAGTGGATAAGGAAGAGGAATCCAACTTGTTCCATTGGGTCATCTCTTGTAACCAAATAATGGAGAATTCAATAATCAAGCTCATGGAATTTCGATGAAGGGAAACTTCAAGCCTATATCATTCTTATTAATTCCCTTAGAGACATGTCGGGAGTGATATGACAAGGAAAACGAGGGAAGGACAATATCATCATCAATATTATACATCAAATTGTTGTCAAAGTGATGGATAACATCTAAATTCCCTTCTTCAATATCGAATAACTCACTAATGTCAAAATTAAGCAGATCCCAAGGAGCCATTGCCTCGAGTCTCATATAACAATCTAAGAAGTCATCAAGGTGAATTCAAAATGGCTTGAGAGATGCTTCCTTCAACCTACAAGCATTGAATTTGAGGGTCAATGAAGAATGAGATCTTCATTATTCCAATGGAGTCACCAAAGGATTTATCTTGTCGTTAGGGATGAAGTTAAATGTTTAAATTTCATGGAGGAAGACTCACTTCTTCCCCGACAATGAAACCAAAAATGTTGCCGCAAAATATATTAGGCCTTGGAGAGGGGTACCCTACAAGGCTAAAAATAAACCAAGATACAACAATGGGGTAGCAACCCACTTTCACCACAGCCAAAACCCCCCGATATTTATCGATTTTCACCAATGGGAGGAGTCCTAAAATGTGTATAGGTCACCTAATTAGTATTCTAGGTTTGAGATATTAAGTAACACAAAGAAGTCTATAATGAAAAGACATAATTTTAGGCTCAAGGCTCCAAGAGGAGGCAACACACTTTCCTTAGAGAGACCTATTACAAGAAACCCAAGACCTAGGGCTTGATCCATGAGTTGATAGCTTGGGTGGCCAAAGGTCAAGGTAATTAAAAATTGTTTCCAATGATTATTTTCTACAAGACAAAGGTGCATGAAACCCTCAAAGAAGCCCTTAAGTTAAAGCTAAAAACAAACTAGGGTTAAATTAGGGTTAGTAACTAGGGAACATAAATTTATGGATGAAATTAAAGTGAATTCCTACCAAAAGGAGGAATTATGTGGCAACCACACTCCTATTAACATTTAAACTCTCCAAATCTGGAAATTCCTCTTCCCTAGGAATTCACACCAAGCCCTAGCTTAGCTAGTTGTCCTTAAAGAGGCCAAATTAGGTCAAGAAAAAAGAGACAAAATGTATGGATAAAATGTAGGTTTGATCATTAAAAAGGAGGGAAAGTGCTAGATCCTTAGGAGGATGGAGTCTATGATTTAATTGAATGAACAAAAAGTTGCTAAGGAGGAAGAGCTTGTGATTTCTAACACTAAAAAATACCCTAACAATTACTTATGAAATGGATATAAGAGTTTTATGGGAGAGATAATTAAAGTTCACCAGTAGGAAATTAATTTACATGGTATTCATGAATAATGCATGCAATATATACATCTATATACCATTCAATATATTTTCAGCAAATTGGGGCACAATAGAAAACCCTAGATTCAGCATATTCCATATATTAGACATGGAGAAAATAGATAGTCAACAATAGGTTCACGTACAAGATAAAAAGCAAAATATTCTATCCATTGATTAAAAAACAATAACTCCAAAGACAAACGATTTACTCCAAATGTCAAAATGCATTCATAAAAACCAATTACTCCACAAGACAAGAAGGCTGAAATATTTAGAGGTGGTAAAATTCCAAGTTTGTGATGATGATTTGTTTGAACGCGAGTCTCCTCTATTTAAATGAAGAGATCAAATCCTAATTTAGCCTATTATCCCTTCAAAATAATAAAATAATGGGAAATTAACACTCTAAGTCACAAGTTGACCTAGTAGTCAATGAAATAAACTAACTCTTTCCCCCATGTGTGAGTCATAAGAGTGATAAATTATTATTTCATGCATGTGTAGGCCCTTCTAGGGTTGGTGTTGAGGGTTCGGGGTGTCATGAAGAGTGTAGAAGCCCTCTAAAATCAACCTTTAGGGTTTGGTCCCTAGATCTCTATAATCTACCTCTGCAGACCCTAGTTTTTTACTTTGGGGCACAAATGTGGTCTCATTGGTCTTCAGGTGGTCAAAATGTATGCCTCTACTGTAATTTTGATGGATTTCAAGGTGTTTCTATCCCTCCCATGTCTTAGGGTGCGATCCCATCCTCCTATGGCCCCTGAATAAACTTCCTTCCCTCTATATCAGTGTTAAGACAACTAGGCGCATGCTGGTCTAGGTGCCTCATCCCATAAAAGTCAACAATGTAAGGCAAAGTACTAGAACATTCTGTGTGCTAGAGGTGCCTGGTGATGTAACTAATTCTCTACAACTGCTCAGAGTCCCATGACTCTAAACACCTCACCTATAGATGCCAGTTTGTCCCTCTAGAGGAATTGGGCACTAGTTAGGTTTCCCAATCCATAGATGGAACCACCTGTCAACCACACACAATATCAGTAACTGCGACTTTCACCATTAGGTACATTTAATCATTTTTTCATCTAAGTGAAACAAACTTGCATGTAATGGGAAATTTGTCACTTCATACAAGGTTTTTGTTCTAAATTTGGTGTTTCTAAATTACAAAGGTGTCACCTCCCTAGGTAGGAGTGGTTAATAGACTACCCTATTGGGTGCTTCTAGCCCCCAAGGGGAAGTCACATGTACTTTGTCCACCCTTGAATCAGTAGGTGTTAGTGAATAATGATGGTTGAATGGAGGGGAGAAGAATTCATAGCCATGTGCCATGGTCAATGGGACAACCATTGGTGAGTGCCAGTATTGCAGCAAGAATGTTGCAACTCCTGGGCTACCAACTTTACTTTTATCGACCCGGTAGTTCATAACAAACTTGGAAGCGTCGGTGTTATATGCACAAGTACTAGTTCTCACCGCAGGTTGTCACTTGGTCAGCTGGCGCGTGATCACTAGGAGCTCAAGCCAACTTCTATAGATTTCAAAAGAAGCTCTATGTGTGATGAAAGGAAAGAAAGATTACTCTATAGATGCTATTTTTACTGCAGAAAGGAGAAAGATTGGAATGTAAAGCAAAACCTAGTAAACCCTAATTAACAAGCTAATTCTACTTTTGCTAAAAACACTATGAAAACCATGAAAGAAATGCCATTACCTACTCAAGGAAGTAAACATCATCTAACCATTCTATTTCTGGAAGTAAATAAGAAAAAAACATATTTTTGGATTTTTATGTGTTTTTATGTGAATTTAACATGCATCTAATTTATTGTGTGTGAGTGTGGCAGCTAACAGGTGGCATTAGAGGGCAGTTTTGGAGCTTGGGAGGATGTAGGATGGTGTGGATGGGTCCTAGGAGGTCTTAGGTGTCCTTCTAGAGGCTTTTCCCACACTCGGCCTTCAAAAGAAAGCGTACAAGAAAAACTACAAGAGGACATAGGAAAACTACAGGAGGAAAATAGGGAAACTACAGGAGGCCTACAAGAGGAGGCTGAGAGTAATTTTCGTTGTTTTGAGAGTGTGAGAGTGGGTGGAAAAGGTGGATGAATGTTAGAATGAGGTGTTAGGGTGCCTAAGGTCTACCATGAATCACCAAGAGAGAGAAAGATAATTGGGTTTGCTCAAGGAGAGAGGAAGAAGTTCTATGAAAAATGAAGGAAACTAGGGCAGAATTGATGTGAGGTTTGGAAGACCTATAGGGCATGGATCAGACGAAGGGTGTGATTGCTGGTAATTTGGCCTACTACTGGAAGATATCTGCTGCATAGAAACTAATAGTCAATCAAGAAAATCAAGCAACCAATGAAATGAGTGCATCCTAGGAAAAACAGAGTTTTGCATTAAAATGGCCTAAACTATGATGTATAGAAGGAAATGCTGGGACATGCTATAAGAAAGGAAAGCATGAAAAAGGATTATTGAAAATTAGGAAGTGAACATGATAAAGAATATCTAAAGCAAAGCAAAATTGGACTATCAACCTACTAAAGTGTTGCAAACACTAGAAGTCCTAGGAATGAGGAAAATCTGTGTTTTTGGGGTAGAAAGAGAGTCTTTGCCTCGAATCATGGTCCCATAGGGAGGAAGAGAGGCAAAGGAACTATTGCTAGCCTTTTGAATCTTCTTTGATCACTACTTAACCTGCTACAGAAAGCACAAATGGAAGGAAGCTACTAAATCATCAAAATCAACCTATTCTTAACCATAAGAGAAATACATCTAACAGCAAACTAATCTACAAACTGAAGTAAAGCATAAAAATACAAGTAAAGAGAAGATTGGATGCTTGGATTGGGCCCTAACCTAAGAGCTTCAGCCCTCTAAGGTAACTCAGTGCTAGCTCAAAAAGGATTCCATCTTCATTATCAAAAAATAGGAAGATTACATAAAATTGTCATAAAATAGTAAGCTCGAAATTTGAGCAGAGTTTACACAAGAAAAAAAAAGTCAACCCTAGTGAGGCCCTAGGCCTCTCTACTTATTCACCTGAAGCTACCAACAGCTTCCTTAAAATCAGGGAGGCTTGGTTCCCAAAACTCGAGATAACTATCAACCACCTTCCACTTGCTCGGTTGCCTTCTAGTGCATGATTCGCTACTTGTATTCTGAGTTGAATGAAGGGGAATTCGAAGTGAGGAGCAATAAATGAGGGGGATTCCCTCCTATAAGTCCTCTCCTCTGTCTACTTCGAGTTATTGCTACAGTTTGACGACTAGATCCTTGACTTTGACCTCGAAATCCATCAATAATCTACATTAAATACATGTTAGACCACATGGCATAATAACTAACTCAAATCACCCTATAAGCATAAATATAATCAGAAAATCATATAATAAGCTATGAGAATGGTTGATTTGACTAGGTTAGGAGGTAAAACGAGCCCATATAATTACCCATTTAGGAGGCTCATCAACCATGATGGGGAATTTCTCATCCTATGTTTATAGATGTAAGGAGGGACCAATCATGAATGCATGGGTTCCCAACTTGAACTTTTTTTCCATCCCTCTTATTCCTTTTACTTTTTATTTAATTTTCAAAGGGTTAGAGATTTATTTATATGATGTGTTAGGTTCCTATACCAATAGGTGTCATGTTTAATGATTGGCATTGATGGGCTCTGCAATATGTTCATACCTTTTTGTTTGGTTGCAAAGATTTTCCATATTTCCAAAAAACAAAAAATTTAAAAAATGTAAAGAGGGTATGCCCTAAAAGAAAAATCAAAGGGCAAAAACAATCAAATGGTCAAAAAAGTGAAAGAAATGAACCCCAATCAAATAGACCAGGAAAATGTGCAAGTCCAAAATGCCACTACTATTCTATTTTTGCAATAATCTGATGGTGTGCAGCTTGTTGACTTATGCCACCATTGATGAATGGCCAAACAACTCAATCTTGGCTAGTTCATGGTTTGAATTTACTTGTTTTTGAGATAGAGAATAGAATCTACCCAAACCGTTCAAATCTTGGCAGATAGGTAGAGAATCAAAGGAGCTCAATAGTTAAATCTGAGCCCTGGGAGGTTATAAGTGTAGACTTAGGTAGGATGGCAATGAAAAGAAAAAGAAGATGATGAGGGTTTGCCAGTCTAAGTGCACCCAAAGAAAAGAAGAAAAAATGTTAGGCAAAGTAGATTGGGTAGGTAGAGTGGTGTTGCAAAAGCACTCTTGTGATTGATTTTGTTTCCAAAAGGTGTTAATCTTATCCCTATCACAGGTGCAAAGCATATACTTTGATGCAGCTCAAGCAAGGTGGAGTTTCATGACTAATTCCCCTTTATCCTTTTCCCCAGCCATTCACTAACTTCCCTCAAAGATATTAAGATCTGTTTAATATCACTAATCCACTCATCTCATTTCATAAAATGCCTGAGTAAAACCCCTTTTACTTAGGAAATTGCACAAATATCACAAAAAACCTTCTTTTCCCTTTAAAGCCTAAGTTTAACTTAGTGCTTTCAGTTTCATTTCGAAATTCATATTGAATTTTAACATCTATTATGTTTAAAATCCCATATAATCAATTCCCCCTCCCGTATTATATTAACATGTAAAAACCCCAAAAATATTATTAATCCTGCCCCCAATTAGCTATAACCATAAGTCATTATATAAAAGGGATTAAATGGTTCATTTGGAACCTTTTAATAACCTTCGCATGTAAACCATGAGATAATTAACCACCCGGGTTAATTATAACCAAACCCCGAAACAATAACACGACGCCCGATACCATTAAAAAAACATTGTTTATTATTTTGGGCCCACGCATTAAACCCCCGCCATCTCCGCCGAGCGCCAGCCGTCAGATCTGGGCCCGTTCATCCAACGGCCCACGATCATATCGCGACCCCTCCATCGGCCGCACGTTAAGTCCCGAGGAGCCAGCGGTATTTCTCTAGTACCATGGACACACGTCGCGCTTCCGCTGTGATTGCTGCCTCGCCACCCAAAACCGCTTGACTCGAAAAGTGGTGCGGGAGGAAATCGCTTACCATCCCTCCGCGTCATGACAAGACGTCACATCCCAATGACGTCAGCCATGCAATAAATGACAAAAAAACCCCGCCAAAGCCAAAATTTTGTTAAAACCATGGGAAAAATGTCATTTTCGTTCATTTCTTCTGCGATCTGTTTCCATGCAACTTACATCCGGGTGATAGCACGAACGTCCAATCCACCACCCAACCAAGAAAATCTTAGTTTCCTGCTCTACAGCTCGCTAGCCAACCTGCAATTGCACTGTTCACCTTTGAAAACACAGGTATTTACCCAATTTGCCTGCCAAACCTATAATTTTGTTTTTCCTCTGTAACATTTTACCCAAAAAGGCCAAATTCAAGTGAACACAGTCTGTAGCTCTCATATAAATACACCCACAATTGCCGTCTTGCTCATTTTTTCCACAAAAGCCCGACTTCCAGTTTGAAAACACAAGAACCAAACATGGAAGCTCCCGTGGCCCTCAACGTCGCACCTCTCAATGCACCTCAGAAAGACCTGGATTACTTACCCTTGGCTGACAGATATTTCCAAATAAATGAGCTATCTGGTGACATGAACCACCTGCAAGCATTTTGTAGAGTTAGGAATAGTTATCTGAGCAACTCTGATATCTATGGAATATGGGAATATAATCTTCCCAGGTATTACCTTCCCTCAGTTAATGTTTTCCCAGATATTATTCACCAATGCTGTGCCAACTATGACCCTGTCACTAAAGCAGTTATAACCCCATAACAAACTGTCCTTTTTCACGTAGTTGTTGAATCTATCAATGAGATGTTACACTTCCATCCCACTCAACCTTTGGCTCCTCTTTCCATGGGATTTTTGCTTCAGCAAGGCTCTCAATTGCCCAATTCAGAAATAACCCGTATTTCTCAAATGTTCATGAAACCAAATTGCCAGCCCCAAGGCCCACCTCCATATTTGCATGTCTGGTTCACTGAAATAGGAAAACTCATAATTGATATGATATCCTTCATCTTGGGATTCAAAACCAGTGAATTTGTTGATGAGACCACCTTAGTTTTGTTGTCAATGTTTACTCCAGGGCAGCCCCCTGCTATGAAGTATGACTATGCCACTTTCATTGCCACCAAGATCCATGACCAATTCATAAATCTGGACAGAGAAGGAGTCTTCAAGTACACCTCATTCATATACCACCTTCTGCTATATTATCAGCGAGACAACTTTTCATTTCCCATCAGGAAATTGGATTCCAAAGGAGAGCGGAGGTCTGTGATCTCTTGGACCTCAGTCTTCCACAATGTCCATGAATCCCCTTATACCTATTGTGAATTCGTTGACCTGTTTGTACATCCAACCACCACTCTATTGATAGGAGCTCCTCCTCCTAGACTCTCTGCTGATATAAAGAAGATTTTACAGCTTTCCAGACAGTACAAGATAGGTGACTGGTACTTATATCAGAATCACACTGAAATCAGGATATATGGCTGTGAACTATGCCCTTTCAAGCTGCCCAAATATGTGCCTATGAGACTTTTTGCGCTGGAGTATTTCAGGTATCTTATCAATGCAGATTTAACCCACTTTTGTAGTGCAAAGAAAAAGGCTCAGCTGAGAATAAAAAATTAGTTAGGCGCTTTTGTCATCCATAAGAGGAAGGCATGGGAAGATGCTAATAAGATATTAGGGGAACAACTTAAATTGAAGAAAAGTTTTTGGTGGGTACCATATGACCCAAATAGCTGTATAAGTGACAGGAAAGTAAGAAACAGGCTGTTAGTTTATGTACACCATAGAATCCCTAAAATTGAACAGTTTGCTAATCAATATGATTGGGTAGAGGGTACATTAGTAGAACAAATTAGTGAGCAAGAAAAGATGGAGAGGGCTATGAAAGACCTTGAAAAAACCCTTGGCCTGGACTCTTTTGGACAGGTATCCTTCAAGCTACCTCAATAGACAGGAGTTAGTGCATCCTCTGCTGGAACTTCTCAGCAGTCTGTATAGGAAACCAGCACACCAATTACAAGGCTTTCTAAGGGCAAGGAAGTGGCAGAAACAGAGCAACCAGCAATGACAAATCAACAAGAGCAAATTCCTCTAGTCCAAACCAAAGCAGTAGAGGTTCCTACATTTCAGACTCCTCTAAATGAGGAAAAAGGAAAAAAGAGAGACAGGGAAGACCCCACACCCATGAGTGGACCTGCAGAGCAACCGGGTGCAAAGAGGCAAAGATTAAATCCTCACTCTGAAGAGGAAATCTTTGAAGAAACAACAGGCAGTTTGAGAGGTGAAAGGGTAGTCAGCCAGTAGACTTCCCCAGTGGTGGACACATCAAATAGCTCACACCGGCAAGAGCTAGAAAGGCAATATAGTGTGGAAGTTTCATCTACTAGGCCACAAAGAAAAAATGCCTCTGACATCAAAAGGACGTTCACGGAGATAAAGGCTAGAATCGACCCACTAAGGCTGCAACTTTACAACCAATATCTTAAGATGGCCCCCACAAATCAACAAAGGTTGATCTCTGCCTATGACATTAAGGAGGGCAAGATGATCATGAGTTATTTTAAGCCCAAGGTGCAGCAACCACAATCAGCAGTTGACTACATCAGGACAAATCTGGAGGTCATAGCCAAGAATATTCATCCCATGGACCAGATTGAGCTGCATAAACAGACGGGAGAGATGGTCTACTCCACACTAGCTGATAAAGCTATGTGAGCTCATAGATTGCAAAACTCCTTGGAGAACACCTCTGCTCAACTAGATTTGGAGAAGCCTCTTCTCTTGCTAAGGACAATAGGATAAAATCTTTGGAGGAGATTATCATTGAACTGGGACATGATCCCAAGGATGCTAAGGGCATGAAGGCACTGATGAAGAAGAAAGAGGAAGATATTGCTACCCGGAGGAAGCAGCTTAAACTCCCTCCTACCATGCATCCACAGACAACAGAAGTTGTATAGCAGAAATCCGAAAAGGACATAATGGAATTGCTCATGAAGCTCAATGAAAGGTTAACTAATATAGAGCAGGCATTGGAGACAACGCTAAAAGAAAAGCAGGGAGAGTCAATCTCCCAGCCACCTGAAGTAATCCCTGCAGTTACAACTACCCCTTACACAGTTGTAACAACATTTCCTCCCACTGTTCCAGAAGCCACAACAGAAATAATTACAGGAACATCAACAACAACAACAACAACAGCACCAGGCAGTAGTACTAGCATGACCATAGAGGAATTAATAAGAGCCATGGAGGAATTAAAACTCCAAGTATTTGAATTAAAACTGGTCAAGGAACAATTGGCAAAACTAGAAAAAAGCTATGACAAACCCAAGATGACTGTGGCAGAGAAGACAAGGGAGGTTAAAGCATTAGAGAACAAGGTGAGAGCATTAGAAAATGATCTCTCTTTGGATAAACCTCTGGGAGAAATCAAAGGCATTTTGTGGGCCAACATCAATCAATCCTTTAGTAATATGTGGAGATCTATCCAGGCCATTTATGAACAGATTGACTCGATAGCAGCAACACAATTGGAGATTCAAAAGACCAAAGCTTTATTGGGACAGATGCCTGAACAAGCTAACCAGCTAATACATTTTTTGAACACCAAGACCAGTGAAAAACTACAAGCACTGGAAATCATAGACAGAACAGGCACCATTCTGGAGATTAAGAGAGTTCTAACCAAGAGAACTCTGATGCAAAATTTGGAAAGGAGGTGCCATGACATGCAGGTGGAGATTAATTCCTTCACATAAAGATTTGCAGTTTTGCAGAATAAGGGTCTACCCAGTCTTTTAACAGATAATGACCGGCTGATGAGACACGTAGATTATGTACATATATTGAATACATATGCTGGTGATCAAGTTAATGCATCATCAAGTACTTCAGGAGAGAAGGCACTTCTATCTGGCCAAGCCCTCTACAACAATTTGGAAAATTTATTCTATATTGAGCATGAAGTGAGACATATATTCACCCTCCAGCCCAATTTCTTCAGGTACACAGAAACTTATGAGACTTTGAGAAAGCTGCAGAGACATAAACTGCCAAAACTAGAGTGGTGGCAGGAGATGTTAGGAATCTTATGAACTTATCTTTGGTATCTTTGGTAAAGTAAGATTTTGGGTCATCTACCATAATGCGGAGAACAGAAAAGAATAAAGGTCAGATGGATCAAGGCGTATTGAAGACATTAGACCGAAAGGGAGCAGACATCGCAGACTATCAGTGAAAGACAAGTGTAAACCGACTTAAAGAGCCTACCTCCAGCACATTTAACAAAGATGGAGCTGCCAGCACAACATCATTTATTTCTTCTCTGATTTCAAGACTACATGTCTCCATCCTTTGTAAAAAAACAATGAATCATCACGAGATATTATCTTTGTGAGATATTTTGTGAGATATTTTGTATAAATACCCTCCTTGCCAAATTAATTCAAGGGTTTTTATATATAAAAAACATCATAATTGTTTACACAACCATCTCCATAGTTAAAAGAAAAAGAAAAATATTTTTTTCAAGAGTGTTTTCATTTTTGAAGGCATCTGCCTAGTTTTAAAATTTTAGTATTTTCCCGACAATGTAGATTTAACAATTTTCTTCCCAACATAATACATAATTGGTTGTTAAACCATTTTCCCCAATGCTAATCCACTCTAATTTATTACCTAAATAGTGCAAATGAGAGTTAATCCCTTTAATTAATCACATGGTAACTAATAAACAAAATTACAATACATATATGCTTGTTCATTAACGCCTTGATAGAACAATAGAGGTAAAATTATTGGATGGAAAATAACCTTTCTGAACCCAATTCCTCGAAGAAAGATTTAATTATTTTCTTAATTCCATTCCTGCAGTAAACCCTGATTAATCCCTTCCAACTATAATGAAAACCTTGGGTTATAAAATATATTTCACGCCATTGGATTCAAATTTTCACCAAAAGTTTCTAGATGATTTAATAAATTTCTTGTGAAAGAAAATATGTTATTAATTAAATAAAGGAGCATGGTGATAGTCATCGGGCATAGAAGGCTCCAACATATCTAGCCAAGGTGCAGGGTGAATGAAATATGGAGGTTGAAACTACTTTTAATGAGTGGTTGTCATCTCATATTAGGTGGAGAGTTGGAGGTTTGTTAATATCCCTCATCTGACCCGATGGAATCCAACGGTTGATGTTATTTTTGGTGAATGGTATTATTTTATATTGGGTGCAGATTTGGTGGGTATTTAAACCTTCTCTTCCAACCCAACGACATTCACACGCATGAAATAAGGCCTGATGCATTAGTTTAATATGATGGTTTGATGAAATGTTTCAATATAAACCTTTGTTTAATGCAATATGGTTTAATAAATATTTTAACAGAAGCCTTAGTTTTGATGTGTTTCACATATTTGTGAATGATTTTAATAGAATTCTATAAAGTTTCAATAAATGACTTTAGATTTTTCCTATGCGCTCTTTATAATAAGTGGTTCTAAAATTTTAGTTTGGTTTAGGATTTATGATGGAAAAAAACGTTAGACGTTTTAGATAGTAAAAAGAGAAAGATCTATATAAGGTTTATAAAAATGATTTTTACATAATAAAGTACTATTCACAATAGGATATCATATATAAAATTGGTTTTTTTTATGTATCAAATGATTTCTTCCTCTACTAAATATTGAGAGAAATTTTCCAAACGACCCAAAACCCTAAATCTTTTTAATAATTGATCATAAAATACATTTATGTGGGTGAATTAATATTTTACACAGCAAGCCAAATCCTAATCAAAATCTTTTTAAACGAAGTAAATCTATCATGAAGCTAAACAAACTTTAGAGGAAATGCATCATATTTTAACAAATTCGTTGTGAATGTAAACGAAACTCGGAGAAATTAATAGATTGCTTTTTATTTTGGTGGGGAAAGGCTCTAAGTTCTCCAGGAAAGTTGTAGGCATGGCTCGTGGTGCTTCTTAATCCACAACTCTTCTTTATTTCATGAGAGGAGATGGTAGGTAAGTTAATCCCCTCCTCCAGCCTGAAGAAACACACATCAGTGAAGTCAGACTGTGGGCCTTCCATACATTAATTCAATTTCATAACACTTAATAAAATGTTTTACCTTGTCTTCAATTTATTGCAATATATTTCATGTTTCATAGAATTTTTTTTCATATTTTTTCAAAATGTCTAAAAATTAGTTTTCATTTAGTGTATTATGATTCACATGTGTCTTGAATGGTGAGGTTGCTCACATAATAATATTCTATTATATTTTAATAAAATGTTTGCGAAATTAATTATTTTAATGAGACTTAGTAATATTATTTACATGTTTTTTAAAATAGGATCTTACCCATAGAAATGGACATTAGATTAGTGGATGGAAAATATTTTGTTTATTTATTTTTAGTGAAGTAATTTATTTAATTTTTATGAAATATATGTATTTTGATATAGGTTAGAAAGTGAGGATTTTTAGTTCTTAGTGATAGTGGAGGAATTTGAAGATTACCTATCACTTTTTACTTTTATATATATATATATATATATATAAAAGAGGAATTCAACTCCAAAAAAATGGTTATCATAAGAAGCATTTTATTTATATCTTGTCATTATTTAAATTCCTCCCATTTTTAAACACTACTCCCCCTTTTCATGGATAGCTAGTTGTTAATCATGTTTAGTTACAATTATGATTATTATGATATTTTAGTTAGTGTTATTAATTATGTATTTATATTTATTTATATGTGATAAATAACATAAAAAAGAAAATAATAACACACACACTCTTATGGATATGTAACGTTATCTAAATAACGTTGCAAAATATCATTAATGTTATTTTTCATAATTGAAGTTTTTAATTTATTTTACTGATACAAATTTTTGTGTGACTAGGGATAACATGTCAAATATGAACCTAGGGTGTCAGGGAAGACTGGCGGAAGTAGGATAAAGGCTTATGTGAGATAGAATCCTTAGAGGTAGCCTATTTTTAAAGAGGTTCAAATTTAGCACCAACACACAAAACTGTAGAGAATTTGTCTCCCCTAAAAAACTAGTTTTTTCAAGGGGAATAATTTTATTTAGGACCAGTTTGAGGCAATTTACAATAACAAAAGAGATAATATTATATATCATGTTACAAAGATCTATGGGTATGAACTAATTGGGATCCTTAAATCTCACAATTTTGGGAAATATGGTAATTAAAGTAGTGTTATGACCATACCAAGCCTTATGAAGTTGTTGAGATACTTCTACAAGTGTGTGCACCTCTAGCCCAATAAAAGGTCAACATGATTGGAAGAAATCAGTGGTGAATCCATGCAATCCTGGGGATTTTTTCTTCAACGTTTCCATAACTACTTTCTTCACCTCTTGAAAGGAAATTTCTTTCATTAGAGCTTTGTTGTGTTCTCGGAGAACTAGATTATGTATATGGGATGTAATGTGGTGGATAGTAGTAGACTTATTTGGAAAGGGACCAGTGAGGAGGTCTTGATAGTATGACAAAAGCTCATGTTCCATTTATTCATGTTGAACCAATCTATGTCCATAACAGGAAGTGAGGGAAAATGTGTGGTTTTGATGCTTGTGTTTAATCATGCCCTTGTGGAACAATTTAGTATTGCGTTCACCCTCCTTGAGCTAGATAACTCACAATTTTTGTTTCCATAGAATTTCCTTCTATTGCAATCTCTACTCCAATTGACTAATAAATTTTAATTCTAATTGAATAAAGGCTTCAATGTGACCACTAAGAATCATCTATTGTTGAATCTACAATATTTTTCCCTCCAGAATCAACTTGTTCTCAAGAATATGAACAAATTCTTTGTGATTCAATTCTTTAATTTTCTTCTTGTGCTCCTTTAGTTTTAATTGAAAGGTATGCATACATTTGGTACTATGAACCTAGAACTCTTCCCACCAGTTCTTCTCCTTGTCCAAAATTTCAGGATCTTTGACCTAGAAGCTCTCAAATCTGAAGGGTTAATTATTCAGGGAAATCTTGAGATCTATCTCCAAACAAAGAGGCAAATGATCAAAGCCTAGATTAGGAATAATAGAGACATTTGTAAAAATATCCTTCCCCATGAGAGCTTCTAAGGCTAGGAAGGGATATAGATGCCTAGCAAGATGATGCTTTCCTCCTCATCTATTAATCCTGGTATAGATCATGTTTTTAGTATTTAAGTCTACTAATTGCATGACTTGGATCAATTCCCGGAAATGGATCAATTCATGATCAAGATATCTAATACCCATTTCATCTCTTCCAAGGACGTAATTAGATTAAAATCACCTCTACCACCCAAAGCTCATCTTTATGGATAGAGCAGATGGTGCAAAGATCTTCCAGAAAGGAAGACTTATTTGAAGGAGAATGAGGCTCGTACACCATAATGAGACATCTAGATTCTTTTGACCCAAGATAAGGAAAACTATCTGAGAGAATGCGGGGCATAGAAATTCAATCCTTAAAATTTATTTCCATAGAAATCTAGAGATGAGGAATCCCCCATCAGTGTTGGTGACATCTAAAGCGGAAACTTCGCATACCTTCCAACATCATTACACTAGTATCTGCATCATCTCAAATGACAACTTTTTTTCTTGCAGGATTAAAACAACAATATTTTCCTTTTTAATCGTATATTGAAGGCATCTTTGCTTTTTGTGCTTATTTAGGTCGTGAATGTTCCAAGATATTAGCTTCATGATGAAAGTTTTCTAATGGAAGTAAACACCTTCGAAAATGTTGTAAACTTACTTGAATTCGGGAGGAATCATTCCACCCATTAGATAGAAGATTTGTTCAAAATTCGTACTTTATATTTCCCCCCTGGGTATGCACCCCAAAATATTTTTCATTGAAGCATATTTCCTCTCAACTAGGTTCTTCTAGTTTATCAAATGGAGGTAGGTTTTCTAGAAATGAAGAATCTACTATTCAAGAATGAATTAGAGATCCTTTTATTTCCATTTTATAAGTATACTAGATAAATCCCATTCCCCATAGCTCATTGTTTTGAGCTCCTTCATGGCTTCCATATTGGTTGATTTTTGTTTTGGGATGACCTCTTCATCACGGTTTTTTGTAGGTGTATTAGGTGATTTCCGCTTCACATTAACTTGAGGTTGACTTGGATTTTCTAGTTCATCTAAGTTCATAATATCAGAAGGAAGAATAATCTCATTATTAGTGGAGGCCAAACTTTGGAACTGGTTTTGAGCTAGGATTTCTTCAGAAGTTGTGTTTAGGAATTTTGGTGGTCCCTGTGAGAATCTAGTGTTTCTTTCTTTGGAGCTCACCTCTTGGAACCCATTAGAGTTGACTTTTGGTTTATCCTCTTGTTGTTCCTCCAAGAAAATGGGTAAATCCTTGAATAGGTGCCCATATTCATGACACTGATGGAAATGGAATGACACATATTCATAGCCTTATGGTTGATTCCAAGTTTCATCACAAAAAGATAGCTCAATCGATTTAGGGATGGGTTGAGATATATTCATATACACACAAATTCTAACATATGAAATATGACATCCTTGATAGGTTACATCTAAAACATTCATAGAAGCCCCTATTGGATTGTCAATTACTTTCAAAATTAGGGGTTCCCAAAATTTCAAGGCAAGCCCAAATAGTCTAACCTAAACTTGTGCAACTAGAAACTTCTCCTTTTCTGGGTTGTATCTTTCCTCCCATAAATGGATAAAAAGGCCCAATTGTTGAAAAAATATCGGTCGTTCTTGAACACTTTATTGTGATCTTGCAGACTGGATAAAATTACAGTGAAAAAAACCCTTGGAACCCAATTTCAGATCAACTTGTCCTTTAGGCTTCCATTTTGCATGAGATATTGTATCAAATTTTATCTCATACTTTGGGTTGGTCATTTCTCATGGCAAGCATCCACCTTTGAACTGGGATTTTCATTAAGCTCCTAACACCGCATTCTCTAGTTGATTTTCAGCAACATGAGAATTTCCAAATCCACTTGCTTTGGATTTGTTATCCCCGATGACAACTTGTTTGTAGGAGGGGATTTCACCCATCCACACATGGGGATTCATAGGGAAAACCCCCATAGAAAATAGACACATTTCAATGATGATTTAAGAAAAGAGAGAGATTTAGGATTCCTGAAGATTCAATGATTGCAATCACTACTGCAGAGATGAAATGATAACTTTTAATAAAAATAATATGAAGAAATGATCAAACTTTATTATATGATATTATTTTTATTTTTATTAATAAAAATGTTTGGAGTTGAAGAAAGGGGATAGCCAACATATTATGATGCCTTGGGGAGGGGAGAAACTTGACTTAAGAGGAAAAATATACCTTAGGTGAATATTTCCATTTCATGTGATGGTAAGTCTTCCCAACAAGCTGAAAAGTTGGTAAGATGAAGGGTCTAGGTTTGATTATAAAAATAAGAGGGAGGAGAAATCAAGGGGTTATTATTTTTCATTTTTAAGCTTCTAATTTTTCTCTCTTTTATTACTCTCTCATACATCTCTCTCACACTCAAAAATTCAAATTGGCATGAGAATTGGTAACAACTTGTGAACCAATAATTGAATGTGTTGTAGTGTTTTTTCCTTAAACCAGATGACTATGAGGACTAGGGTTTTCTTGTTTGTGTGTGGAATAGAGAGCACTAAAGAAGGAGGGTTGAGGAACTAAAGATATTAGATAAGGACTCCCTTGTGATGTGTAAGCATGAATTTTCATTTGTGAATTTCTATGGGCTTGATAAACAAATGGAAAGGCTCAATATTGAGATTCATTCATGTGTCGGAGGAGAGTTGCCTTCACTTTTGGTGTTAAAAGTTGGTCTGAATTTGAATGTGTGAAATACCCTTGAGTTAAGTTCTCCTCAAGACATCAATATTTGGCATGAGGTAAACCAACTGTGATAATGTTGCAGCACAACTAATTCTATGGTGGGGTGTAACATGGCTCACCCTACATTAGTTTCCAGTATTTTTCTAGTTGCAATAGATAAATATTTATTTTGGTGTTAACAATATTTCTGGCATAGATAATTTAGTGACATGCATGATTATTTAATTTTTATTTTCAACAAGTTTATATGTACATGCATTTACCTTCAACAAATTTATCATGGTTTTATCTTTTTATATGTACTAAATTTTGTAATAACATTAGTTGAGGAAGATATGCTTCCTAAATTCTTCTTTAAACAAGTTAAGTTGGAATTTCTTCTATAACGTTTCTTCTAGAAGGTTCCAGAAGTTGAAATTTGGACCATAGTGAGGGGAAATCTTGTTTAATTTTTATATATCAAGTAAAACAAGATTATGAAATGTGATCAAGGGAAGTTGGGATTCTTAAATGCATCTTTGAAAAGGTCATGTTGGCATTTCTACTATAACATTTCTTTTGGGAGGCTCCGGAAGCTGAAGCTTGAACCATACTGAGGGGAAATCCCTCTAATCACCCAGTGCAACTTTTGGATATTAGGTCATGATATTTTAGGATATATAAACAAAGGAAGCCAAGATTCATGTATGCTCCTAAATCATGCATTGAATGGGTCATGTTGGCATTTCTGCTATAAATTTTCTTCTGGGAGGTTCTAGAAGATGAAACATGGACCATAGTGAGGGGAAATCCCATTGATTATCTTATCCAACTTTCATATCTTGGGTTATGATATTTTAGGATATATGATCAGAGGAAGTTGAACTTCTTGGATGCTCCTAAATCATGCCTCAAACAAGACATGTTGGATTTTTCGCTATAACTTTTCATCTGATAGGTTTTAGAGGCTAAAACATGGACCATAATGAGGGGAACTCACACTGGTAATTTGGTTCACTTTTCACAACTTGGAATGATATAATTTAGGAGATATTTCCTAAGGAATTTATTATATTATTTTTAATGTAAAGTGTTTAAAGAAATGCTTAAATGGTTTAATGATTTAATGCATACAAATTGTTTGATGAAATGCCCCAATGAAAATGTTCTTTTGTGGATGGGGTTAGTATTGTTGTATGTTAACATTGTTTTATGCTAGAACTTTTATAGTTTATCTATTCCTATTTGTATGAAAATCTTTTGAAGAAATGTGTTAGGTGTTTTATTACAATTTTCATACAAACTATTTGATAAAATACCTCAATGACAGAAATAAAAAATTGCATGATTGAGTGGTATATTTCAGTTAGTATGTTAAAATTTTCTTATTTGATTTCATAAAAATGTTGGAAAAAATGTCTATAGAAAAAATACTACTTAATTGGTTGTATATAAAGTATTTGAAGAAAGGTTTACATGTAAAATGTTTGACAAAATGTATAGATGTGAAAATAAAGTTTTTGCAAGTGTGGTTAGGATAAATTTAGTAGGGGTGTGTGTCAAAGTGGTATCATAGCATGGTTCAACACTGGACCTAGATGGGCTCAAGAACAAATGAAATGTGAGATTTGATACTTTATGATAAATTTGTATAAGAACTAAGGCTCAACACTGAACTTTGGTGGGTTTGAGTATAGGAAAGAATTTAAGTTTTAAATTAATATCTATGCATGAGTGTATACTTATGTGAAATTATTTTGTTGTATATATGAATACACATATGTTATTTGAAGACTGGCTTGGGTTTGATGCAGTAAGATAAACATGCATAATTTTGAGTAGATTCCTTAGATCAACCCAACAAAATTTCAAAAGTTAATGTCCAAGTGATGCAACCATAACTATGAGGGGGAATCTCTTAACTTATATCTTACTAGTTTTAATACTTTTCTTTAATGTTTTGATAAGTTCTCATATGCTGATGAATAATAGCATAGGCATGATAAAAATGCAAGAGATGAAATAACTAAAAGATGCATTTATAATGAATATATATTAAATAATTATATGCTAGATGTGGTAAGACTAGATCATACCATATGAAGCTGTTAATATTTCTATGACAAGCATGTGTAGCTCCTACCTAATGAAATGCCAACAAGATTGGAAGAAATTAGTGGTGAATCCATCCAGTCCTGGGGCTTTGTTCTTCAAAATTTCCATAACCACTTCCTCCACTTCTTCAAAGGAAATTTCTTTCATTAGAGCTTCATTGTGTTATGGGAGAACTAGATTAGGTATATGGGTTGTAATGTGGTGGATAGTGGTAGACATGTTTTGAGAGGGACTAGTGAGGAGGTATTAATAGTATGACACAACATAATTCCATTTCTTCATGTTGAACCAATATGTGGACTTGACAGGAAGTGAGGGAAAATATGTGGTCGTAATGCCTATGTTTGATGATGGCTTTGTGGAATAATTTAGCATTTCGGTCACCCTCCTTGAGCCAAAGAACTAGTGATTTGTGTTTCCATAGTATTTCCTCTTACTGGAATCTATACTCTAGTTGATTAAGAATTCTACCTTCTGATTGAGTCAAGGCTTCTGTATGACCACTGAGAATTAACTATTGTTGAATATGCTTCATTTATCCCTCCAAAATAAATTTTTCTCAAGAATATGACCAAATTCTTTGTGATTCGAGTCTTTAATTTTTTTATTAAGCTCCTTTAATTTGAATTGAAATGTATGCATACAGTTGGTTCCTTAAACCAAGAACTCTTCCCACCATTTCTTTGTCTTGTCCAAAAATCAAAGATCCTTGATCCATAAGCCCTTGAATCTAAAGGGTAAGATATTCAGGGAAGTCTTGAGATCCAGTTGCAAATAAAGAGGCAAGTGATAAGATCTTAGATTAGAAAGAGTAAACGCTTCCACAAAAATATCCTTCCTTGTGAGATCTTCTAAGGCTAGGAAACGATCTATAAGGCTAGCAACCTTATGCTTCCCTCTTCGTCTATTAATTTAAGTATAGATCCCATTGTCAGTATTTAAGTCTACTAAGTGCATGGCCTGAATGAGTTCCCACAAATGGATCAATTCTAGATCAATCCATCTAATACCCCCTTTATTCTCTTATAGGGATGAAATTAGATTAAAATCCCCTTTTACCACCCAAAACCCATCTTGATGGATAGATAAAATGGTTCAAAGATTTTCCAAAAAGGAAGACTTATCCAAAGGAGAATGAGACCCATACACCATAATGAGACATCTAGATTCTTTTGACCCAATATAATGAACACTACCTGAGAGAATGTGGGGAAAAGAAAGATAATCCTTAAAAAATATTTCCCTGGGGTTACAGATAAGAAAAATTCCCCAAATTCTCCTGGTGGAATTCAAATCAACAACTTCATATCCCTTCCAAAATCATTCCAACATTATCTGCATCATATCAAATGACAACTTCATTTCTTGTAACATTAGAATAATAGGCTTTTACTTTTTTATCATATCCCAAATATATCTTTTCTTCCTATGATTTTTCAAGCCATGGATGTTCCAAGAGATTAGATTCATCATAAAAGTTTTCTAATGGAGGTGAACACCTTCGGAAACATTTTAAACTTACCTGAATTCATCAGGAATTATCTAACCAATTGGATAAAAGCTTGAGTCCAAATTTGTCCTTTACCTTCCTCCCCTAGATATGCACCAAAAAAAATGTCAAAGCAAAGTCTCCTTCAATTATGTTTTTTTTTCCCTCAAATGGAGGTAGGTTTTCTGGAAATGAAGAACCTATTGTTCAAGAATGGATTGGATATCCTTGTGTTTCCATTATTTCATTATATTGGATAAAACTTGTTCATTATAACTCATGGGTTTTAGCTCCTTCTCGACTTCCATTTCAATTGATTCTTGTTCTAGGATGGCCTCTTCGTCAAGTTTTTATGTCGCTGTATCAGGGGATTTTTTGCATCACATTAACCTAAGGTTGAATTGGATTTTCTAGTTCATATAAGTTCATAATGTAGACGGAAATAACAATCTCATCATTGGTGGAGGCCAAGCTTTGGAACATATTTTGAGCTAGGATTTCTTTAGAAGTTGGATTTTGAGATTTTGGTGGGCCCTGTGAGGACCTAGGGTTTCTTTTTTTGGAGCTCACCTCTTGGAACCCATCAGAGTTGACTTTTGTTTTGTTTGCTTGTTTCTTTTCCCATAAAATAGGGTAGACCCCAAAAAGGTGTTGATACTCATGAAACTGGCAAAAAGAGAATAATTGTTGAAAGTGTAACAAGAAAGTCTCAATTTTGATTTTGCCTTAATCAAATTGAGGAAATTCAAAATTCCACATCAACGGAAAACTTGGAGGAGTTAAATGAGTTGACATGGCTCTTTTGACTCATTTAAGAACATTAAATTAAAGTTAATGAGTTGAAGTTTAGTTTACTTGAGATGATTCCTAAAAAATAGGAGTCTACCTCAGTTAATTCGAGTTACAGACATGAAATTTAGTTGTTTGTAGTTATTCCTAAATTTTAGGAGCCTAGGTTGAGTTAATTTCAGTTGTAGCAATTTAATTTAATTAAATTGAGTTATGGTCAGTTAAACTAGTTCTAATTGTTTGAGGAACCAGTGGAAGGTCAAGTTGTGCAAGTGTGACTTCAACCACACTCAATGATCATCTAAATAACTAATTAATCAACCTAAATCAGCTCATGCATGCAAATAATTCGAGTTACCCAGTTGATACGAAGATTCCAAGGAAATGTACTATCAGTTGTAGACTATTCCCATGTGCACATGTGGTGCATGCAGTCAGAGGAAGGACCTAGAGGAATTGCACAATCCAATTGAGGCAATTTCCTAATTAATAGGGGATTAATTCCTCAAGGAACAACACAAGGAAATAGGAGCTTGGAGGGCTTGAAAATTGGCTAAGTTTTGGCCAGAATTAGTTAGTCAGGTAGAGAGATAGACTATACACTTGCAGGTTGTGCTCAGGCTTGAGAAATCATATGTATTCATCTCTTTTCATTTATTAATAAAATACAGATAGGAAGGGGTTTTGAGTAGTTTCTTTCCCCTAGATAATTCTTTGTGCATGTGTGAAAATTATTCTTGCATGTTTATGATTTGTATTCTAGATTTTGAATTAACTTCCACAAAATAGTAGAGTAGCTTCGAGTCTTGTGATTTAGTAAAGTTCATGAGAATTTTCAAATCTACACATTAATTTCTACATGGTATCAGAGTTGGATTCACAATAGAATAGGAAAGTCAATTCGGGTCTCAGAGGTTCGAATTTGAATATCAGTGTAGCATGATTTCTTCAGAGCTAAGAAGATGGATTTCAATGGACTAAGGCTAGAGTATGACTTGGAAGGCACCTCAATTTTTTTTTGCATGGAAGGACTCCATGGAGGAAATATTGGATGATAATGGGTTTCTAGAATACATCAAGACAAATGTTGCAAAACCTCAAGCATATGATGCTCAAAACCTTTCTCAGTGGAAGAAAGATGTAGCCAAGGTGAGGAGAATCATCTTGGAGGGAGTACAGGATCATATTATCTCTAATATCCATGGAAAAGAAACTTTGTTCGTGATGTGGAAAGCACTAACAGAATTGTTTGAGACTAGTAGTGACCACAAGAAGCCGACACTCAAGGATAAACTTCGAGGTATTAAGATGCAAAAGAATGACATAATTTCGTAGTATATGAGCAAGTTTACATAGTGTTGTGATGTACTTGGTGGGGTCAGTGTTAATGTCCTTGAAGAAGACTTGGAAGCTCTAGCCCTTCTGGGCCTTCCCAAGAGATGGTAGAGCTATCAAGATTCGGTGAATGGTGTTGAAAGATGTGTAACTAGGTTTGGTCTTCATAAGTATGAAATGTATTTTTATTCTTCTAAATTATTAAATAAAAGAAAATTATTATTTTTTTTTAGGAGCATGGATTTCATGTTCAAGGTATTTTATTTTATAGGTTAAGCACCCATTGAGTGCTTCTAGGGTTTTCCCTAGGTCAAGAAGTCAAAAGAGTCATTGTCATAAGTTTAATACCCCACTAGGCACATTGTAACTCGTAAAGAAAATTATTTTTGTCTTTAAAAGTGTCAGAATACCCTCCAAGACCAAGTTGGCATAGAAACTGGCAAGTCAGCATAAAGGAAGAGCCACATCCACGCTTGAAGAATCCTATATATAGAATAGGACTCGTCCTCCTTAAAGACACTCTCCTCATCTCTAATTATAATGAAGGAAGAAGAAGGAAGAGGAAACAAAGACGAAGAAGGACGAATAATTTTTTGGGTTTGGGCTATCTTTCTCTCACATGTACTAAAGAGGAATAGGGTTTATGTAGCTAACCTATGGCATCATTCTACAAGTTATATCTTGGAGAAAAGGAGGCAAGGAGGTCAAGCAAAGGTCACCAAGGGTCTCTCTCAAGATCTAGAAGTCAAGGAAAGTCAAGAAAAGGTTAGAGGAGGGCGCTAGAAGAAGATCGAAGTTCCCACTTGTGGAAACAACAATTGCTGGGGATTGAAAATTCATATCTATAGTAGGAGGCCGAAAATCTTGTAGCAGAAGGTCGAGAAGGTCCTCTTGGAAGAGATTTGTTTGTGTTTGACTAGATCGAAGTTGGCACATCACTCAAAGAGGTTGGTCTTAGTCTTGGTCTTGGAGGGTATTGGTCTCAGTCTTAAGGTAATGTAATTCATCAAATGAAGAATCTATAAGGATGAGAAGATATTTTAGGGTTTTCCTCTCAAGAGGAGAGGTTTTACCCTAGCTTGCAGCCTATATATTCTTTCACTGTGCTTTTTTTTGTAGTTGTTTGATGTTTCACACATATAATAATAAGGAACAAAGTTAATAAGTAAAAAGAAACCATAAGTGGTTATCAAGTAAAGATAATTACTCATAATAATTTCCCTATTGAATTCTCAACATGGAATCAGAGCTAAGGTTGGCTAAGGGTATCATGAAGATCTCTAATACACTGAAGAAGTTCATTAGGAAGTGTTCAAAGGTAACAAGATATCTCAAGAAAAACATCAAGGAAGCATGGAGTCTCTTATTCTCTACAAAGAAAGAAGTAATTGAAGAAAAATATGAAGGTCTCTTCTTGGTACTCACTGGCACATTCCAAGACGAGAACATTTGGGTAAATTATAGTGGTGCATCTAGGAACATGAAAGTTCATCACAAACAATTGAAGACCTTATCAAAGTGAAAATCTTCTTATTTAGTGGAACTTGGAGATAATAAAATTTATCCCATCAGATGCATTGAGTCAATTTCTATAGAGCTGGAGAATGGAAGAAACATTCATCTCAACAACATCCTATTTGTTCCAAGTTTGCATAAGAACTTAATTTCCATTTAAAGTCTAGAGGACAAGGGTGATAAAATAGATTTAATTGATGGGAAAGGTGTTGTATGGAGTAAAAACTCAAGCATAGAAAATTCTAGAGTAATTGGTATTCAAGAAGGAAGACTTTACAGGTTGATATCTCCTCTAGATCAAGCCTTGGTTCACATTGAAGTTAGCCCATGTTAACTATGGCATAGAATATTTGGTCATATTTACTTCAATGTCCTCCCAACTCTAAGTTCCATAGTATATGGAATACCTGAACTAAAACAAGACCATGAAGGAGTATGTAAGGGATGTGCATTGGGAAAGAATACCAAAAGACCATTTGGAAGAAGTGTTTCACGGTCATAAGAAATCTTGGATCTCATTCACTCTGATGTATGTGGCCCTATGAATCATAAATCTCTTGGAGGTCATATATATTTTGTCACATTTATAGATGATCATTAAATAAATACCCTGGTTTACTTAATGAAAACCAAAGATTAAGTATTTACAAAATTTCAATAATTCAAAGTTGAAGTGGAGAACCTTACAGAAAGGAGAATCAAGATACTAAGATATGTAATGGAGGAAAGTATACATCCAAGGATATTATAGTATTCTGTAAGGAATCAGTGATTAAGAGGGAGTTGATAGTCCCATATAATCATGAACAAAATGGAGTTGCAGAATGAAAGAACCAATCCATTAAATAAAGTGTAAAGGCGATGTTACATGATCAAGATCTACCAAAATTTTTGTGGGGAGAAGCCATGAATACTGCAGTATATATTCAAAACCAAAGTCCCCATAGGTCGCTAAACAACAAGACTCCTGAAGAATTATTCCCTAGGAAGAATCCTACTGTAGATCATCTCTGAATCTTTGGGTGTCCTGTATATATTCATGTAACAAAGGATAAAAGAAAGAATCTAGATCCTTCAGGCATAAGAGGAATAATTGTTGGCTATAACAACTCCTCTATGACTTATAGAATCTACATAAAGTAAGGATTCATATATAATTAAGTCAAGATGTCATATTTGACAAAAGTGTCACATTCAAGAAAGCTAAATAACTTCCCATGGACTCTGATGGTGAAAAACTTCCAGTATTTGAAGAAGAAGTTAACAGGGAAGAAGAATAATATCGTCTTGAATATGAGGGTCCCAGTGAACCCATTCAACCTGTGGTCATCCCTCAATCAAGAAAGAGCCAAATTGGTTGAAGTCTACACTAATTTATGCATAAGGTCATGGGGCAGCGAATGGTTCATTTAGAGAAAGAAAGAAACCCAAGAGATATTTTGGGTATGCTACATACATGACAAAACTAATAGAAGCAGAAACATCCACTTTTGAAGAAGTTGTCAACCATCAAGAATGGAAGGATACCATGAATGAAGAGTATCAATCTATAATGAAGAATGGAGTTTGAGAATTGTACCTCGTCCCGAAGGCAAATCTGTGGTAACTTCCAAGTGGATCTACAAGATCAAACATGCAGCAGATGGAACTATATATAAGTAAAATGTGAAATTTGTGGCTAGGAACTTCTCCTAACAAGAAGGCATCGACTATGAAGAGATATTTTCTCCGACAACAAGATATATGATGATTCATTCATTGGTCTATCTAGCAACTTTGGTGGGATGGAACATCCATCAAATGGATGTCAAGACTGTGTTTCTAAATGGCACAATTGATGAGGAAGTCTATGTAGAGAAACCCTTTGGATTTTATTTTAAAGACAAAAGGAATATGTTTTCATATTGAAGAAAGCATTATTGACCTCAAGCAAGCACCAAGGGCATGGAATGTTATAATGGATGCATATCTTCAAATAATAGGCTTCACAAAAAGTTATGTTGATCCAAACCTTTATATCAAGGTTGTAGATGGAGAAATTGTAATCATTCTTTTGTATGTAGATGATCTTCTCTTGACAGGTGTAGAAGGTTGAATTGAAGAATCTAAGAAGCAACTAGCAGCATAATTTGACATGAAGGATTGGCTGACCCTACAGTGATACATTGATACATTGTGATAACAGCAGTTGTATACGTTTGTTTGAGGATCCAATATTTCATGGAAAGACAAAGCATATGATAAAAAAGTATCACTATATTCGAGAGCTAGTACAAAATGTTGTGTTGCAGCTACAATATATCTCCACTAATGATTAGGTAGCTGACATATTGAAAAAATATATTCTTAACAAGAATCTTGTGTACTTGAGAGACAAGCTTGGCTTGGTTGATATATCCTCCCTAGTTGAGAGGGAGAGATAGCCACGACATTCTTGGCTTCACTTGGGAAGACATAATGGAGGATTGGGTAACCATCTGGCATTCGTTACTCTTTGAGGATGTGGTAAGGCATCGAAGATAAGAGTATTTGTGGACCAATATTCTTTGAGGACTATCTATCTAATATAAGAATAGTCCAAAGAAGGTCATACTCGACAAACACTTGCGTGGAGTATGTACCTTGAGATACAATGATGATGGTGTCTATAAATCATTGTGCTCTAATCTTGTGGACAAATAGAGTTGTTAGTCAAGGCATTGCTATGTGACAAGGTTGGTTCATATGATGCTAGACAGATGGGTTACCAATCTAAATCTTCTTAAGAGATCTCTTAAAATTGAGAATGTCCATGTACCTCTTATGAATACCTCCCTAGTTAAGAGGGAGTATTTAAAAATGTCTGACTAGGTTTGGTATTCATAAGTATGAAATGTATTTTTTATTCTTGTAAATTATGAATAAAAGAAAATTATTATTATTGTTTTTGGAGCATGGGTTTCATGCTTAAGGTCTTTTATTTTATAGGTCAAGCACCCATTCAGTGCTTCTAGGTTTTTTCCTAGGTCAAGAGGTCAAAGGAGTCATTGACATAAGTTGAAGACCCCACTCGGCACATTGTAACTTCTAAAGAAAATTATTTTTGTCTTTAAAAGTGTCGGAATACCCTCCAAGACCAAGTCGGCATGGCAGCTGGCAAGTCGGCATAAAGAAAGATCCACGTCCACCCTCGAAGAATCCTATATATAGAAGAGGACTCATCCTCCTTAAAGAAACTCTCTCATCTCTCATTATAGAGAAGGAAGAAGAAGGAAGAGGCAATGAAGGCGAAGAAGGATGAAGAAATTTTTGTGTTTAGGCTATCTTTATCTCACTTGTGCTAAAGAGGACTAGGGTTTCTGTAGATAACCTAGGTTTGTTGGGCGCAACCCAAGTTGGCCTAGATTTTGATGAGGACTCTGCATTTTGGGGAGAGGAGTGTGAATTAAAGGATGCAGTGGAGTGTGAAGTGGACTACATAGTAGAGCAGCAGAGCACCAAAATGGATCGTGTAGTAGATATACCGCACGGTATATGGGCTTCAGAGCAAGTCGAAGCCCCTCCATTTTTGTAAAAGCATACTATTTTGTAAATGATGAATGGTTTTTTACCATAGTAGCTTGTACTAGGGGAATCCATGGTATATGGACCATGGTATTGTAATGATGGACCCTAGATATAATAATATATAATAGTGTCAAATAATAAAGAGAAGAATCGTCATCTTATGATCCAAATCTATGTTATGATTTTATCTTGTTGATATGTACTTTGGAAGGAAGGTGAGGCTTTATAGTTGAGTGCATAGAGGCCTGAGTCCATAACTGAGTGCGTGGATTGCCTGCAGCTGAGTGCGCAAGGTAAGCACTGTTTGTTGTATAAATTCTCTACTATAAGCAATAGTTCTTGTGGACGTAGTCCCACATTGGGATGAATCACGGTAAAATTTGTATCTTCGTGTGTATCTTTGCTTATTATTTGTTGTAGCATAGAATTTTTATTACAACGCAGTAAGGATTAAGAGTTTATATGATATGTTTTAAGTCATGAATGTAATGTGGTGAAGTAATGTATGAATGTGAAGTAATTTATGCATGTTAAGTATCAGAAAACATAAAAATACCACATCTCATCATCCCTCAAGACTGCAAAAACCTGGTTCTGCATCCTCCCATAGTCACTTTGGGTGAGATTGTGATATGCTTACAGGTCATTGTCGGAAGGGCCAGTGATTGAGGCTTTTGTTGGTGTGAAGTAAAAGATTAAAACTTGGATCAACCCAACCTAAAGCCAACAAATGGTTTTGTTTTCAAGACCGGGATCTGTTTGAGGGATATGTTTATGTGAAATTTGTTGAAGAAAGAAATTTGAGATTGGGTAGAAAAAAAGGAACGAGAATTTGCAGATCAAGAGAATAAAAGCCCGGTTACATAAGTATATTTTTGAATATCAATACAAAATTTTCTTCGGTTCGTTTCATGTTGATATGTATGAGTGGATATCAAGGTTGATCAAAAGAAAAGATTGTTTTAAAGGAGACGAACGTAAAGATTGGACCCTTGAACTGATACAGTGACTCAAGAACACCAACAATATGATTTCAAGAGCTGTTAATTTTTGGATTGGTATCATCTTGGGAGGATTCATTACTGAGTTTGTGGTAGACTTGATTGTGTCCCACATCGAAGTAGAACGACAATTCTTCAAAGGAAAGCGAGGTAATTACTTGATATCTCTGAAAATCTAGATTAAGATGCTTTTATGTGAAAAGGGAGTTTTATGAATGTAAACAGATCATTAGTTTACTTATGGTTGGGAGAAGATCTGAATAAGAGATTGGAACAACACGCAGTGGAAAAATATATAGAATAGACACTAGAAATATATCTCATGGCTAAGATCTGAAGAATTTCATAGAAACTGACTATAACCCTCATTTAAGTGATTTGAAAGTGAAGAAATCTTTCTTGAGAACACTAAGGTAACTCCACAGTATTCATCCTTTCAGCCTAAAATTTCACTGAAGCTAGAATCTAGTAATAGTTAGTGTAATTTTAGTTTTCCTCGGTCCCTACCCCCACCCCCCCCTACCCTTACGAATCCCCCTCCCCCTCCAAGAACAAATATGGCCAGTGATATTAAGCTACCTGGTTTTAAAGGAACTAGATCGAAGGATCTGGGACAATTTTGGTTTTTATGCAAAGCAGTATGGATAGCGAAATAGGTTCATGATGAAAATATAAAGAAGACATAACTTGTATCAACATTCTAAGACCGAGCATTGACATGGTACATGAAGTATTCAAGCAATCAAATCAGATCATTCACAGAGATTAAAACAACGCTAGTAAAATAATATAAGAAATCGAAGTCTGAGTCGGAGTGCATCACAGAGCTCAAAGAAATCAAACAAAGTTCTACTAAGTCTGTTTGGGAATTTTACCATGGATTGAAGGTATTATTAGATTAGGTAAGCTTCGACATAGCTCTACAGCAACATAAGGAATGGATCATAGTTGTGCTACTACCACGTATTAGATTTCCTTTGACACAACATAAGATAGAAGCTCAAGTTGAAGCTCTAGAGTTGGTGATGAAATTAGAAGCTTCACCTATAGGGGATACCAATGCAGGTATACAATAGATTCAGAGTCAGCTAGAAAATTTGACTCTACAGTTACAAGATATGAATAAAATCAAATAAGTCAGAGAAGAAGTGTGGTGTACGAAGTGCAAATCAGAAGGCCACTCTAAAGAACAATTCCATCTCTTCAAAAATTACATCAGATCCAACCTATGGTGTGAGATATGAAAAATTAGAGGCAAACATAGATCAGAAGATTGTTATTTATTGCAAAAATATGTGAAAACTCCCAGGAATTGGTATTGCAAGTTCTGCAAATTGGTAGGACATGATGAGAACCATTGTCAAGCTTATGAGCTAATAATGGAGCATGATGTTGACACTTATAGAATGCAAGTGGAAGAACATGGACATGAGGATAATGAACATCGTAGTAGTTGAGGTGGTTATCAAGGAAGAGGGTGAGGTGGTGGAGCTAGTCGAGGATGTGGACAGATTATTTGTTAAGACTGCGGCTAGCTAGAACACTTTGCGAGAGACTGTCAGAATTCCACTACGACATGTACGTATTGTAAATATTTTGACCATATAATCAAAGAATGTCCTGTACTTATGGAAAAAATGCAAGAAAATAGAAACCAACAGTCGACACAGAATATCCAAATGATGACTACCAAAAGAGAACAGATGATCCCTGAATCAATATTGCTACTAGAAGTGGAGTTGTGACTGATGATGACAAAGTAAATGAAAAGAAGGAATCTGAGACTTCATGGGTTAGAAAGACTGCTGGAAAAACTCATATATTTAATATTCAAAAGGAAAAACAAGTGTTTATGGAATCGAAGCCAAGATTTATGCATTTTGGAGCTTCGACATCTAGTGCACAACCAAAACAGAAATGTAAATGCGACATATCATCAAATTCGACACAAAAACAAGCTTTGACACAAGATCAAGAGTCAACGAACCAAGAAGGTATTTTAAAGTTGTTTCTGAAAACTTGTATGAAGTTATTAAGAGATCAAAAGTTTGTAGAAGGACTTCAGGAATTGATATATTCATGTGAATATAAAGAAATATCGTGAAGTGAGTTCCGCATAGTTAACAGTTTGCATCAGCAGAAGAGAACGAGAAGAGAAATGAGGTTTAGTGCACAAATAGGATACTATGAGATGGATCATGTTATTTTAGATTTGGGATCTGAGGCTAATGTTGTGACAAAGTAGACATGGGAGTTAATGGGTAATCCAAAGTTACAATGGTCACCTATTCAGCTAGGGAAATCACCAAAAGATATTCCCCTTGGGAAGACTATCAGTTGTGACAGTGGACATTGAAGGAGTTCGCACAAGTGCTAACTTTGAAGTAATAGAAATTGTGGATGACAATAACCCCCATCCTACGTTGCTTGGACTTGATTGAGAATTTGATAACATGGCCATAATTAATCTAAAGAAAAGACAAATGATATTCGAAGGTGTTGTGGCCACCAACAACCCCCCCTCCTTATGAAGTGTTATTGCTAATACTAAATAAGTGGGGACCCTCAGAAAAAATCAAAAAATTAGTTAGCGTTACATTTTCTTTTTAGATAAAACTACAACATCATGGAATTAGGAAAATACCTTTGAAGAACATAAAAACCTAAGTTTCATAATGAATTAAAGAAAATTCACTCCTTAAGGGATATCGCATCGCGCAAAGAATGATAGGATACACCTTCTAATGAGTTAAAATGACAAAAAGTGAGATTGCGACGCGAAACCTCATTGCATCGCATACACTAAAAAAACACTCAAATTTAAAAAACTCTAAAAATCGCCGATATGCAATATCACATATCGCGCATCGCGAAAATCACATGAATTACACAAAGATTATAACGATCTGCGATATTGTGATACTGCGATATTGCGATACTGCGACACTGCGATACTGCAAAATTGCGATGTTGCGATGTTGCGATACTGCGACCTTGCGATAAAAAACGGCACGATGATGTTGCGATTTGCGATACAGTGATCTGCGATATCGCAAAGCAAAATTGCAGGATCCCTCCATCGCAGTTGGTTCTGGCTCATTATTCGAGAAAACATTTTCAACCAAGAGTTGGTCATGTATTTTAATACGAATTAATGAGTTATTTCCAGTTGTTAATGAAGTATGGTGTTGTGTTTTTCGAAGAAATAGCTCACGTAAGGTGGCATGTTTTGCATATCCTCGGCATTTAAAAGTTTTCCTGTCATTAGTCCTTTATCATTACTTCCACCTCAATGTAAACTGCAGGAAAGAAGGACGAAGCGTTATGCGAGGTAGTATGCAGAAAACTATGAGGAGGAAAGGCAGCGCTCCAATGTACATTTCAGAAGGCACACCTAATCCACTTAAGGAAGAAAAAGAGCCGCAGAACTCTTTTGAGGCATCCATCACAGATTTCTCATATACAACCATGGTTGAATGGGTACTGCACGATGCTGATACCAGAAACAGACAATTTAATACTCAGGGTCAAGAGCTCACGGAATCACTATTTTTACAAATTTTGAGCTTTATACCGAATGAGAGAAAAATGCGCAAGAGGCAAAAAACGCATCAGGGAAGCCCGGATCAAGAAACGGAGGCAGTTTCCGATGCGCGATTAGCGCCTAGCGCTAATCGTGCATCGCTAAGAAAAATTGCTCGAAAAGGAAGGTCCCTAGTTACTCAGTCACCTGCGAGCCCCGAAAATTGCAAGAAATCAGCGATAGAAACAAACTGGAAATAGAAGACTGAAGGAAAAGCAGAAGCAGTCCAAGGGTTA
>APFE031024487.1:27562-55693 GCA_000404065.3 Pinus taeda | reverse complement strand
TTTATTTTTTATTGAATTTTTCCGCTTAAAAAAACTATAAAACAATTAAGTATAAAAATATGCTATATTTAAAATCAAAGCTTAGCTTAAAGACAAGTATTAAGAGGTTTCAATTTTTTTTTTCAATATAATAATGATAGCTGGATAGAGCTATAGGCTCCATGGAGGGTTTGTTAAACCCTCTATTGAGATATTTGAGATTTGATTTTCAATTAGCACTCAATCCAAGTATTGAGGGCCTAAAAAACATAGATTTAGCTATTCTTCTGCATATTTCTCTCCAACATCATTTTGTACCTTCTCAACCTCCAAGAAAAATTTGTCCTTAAGTGGTGGAGTTGATCATGTTGAATTCGGAAAGGAGCCATATATCCAACGGCATCTGAGTTTGACATTCTAGAATTGATATGATATTTTTTATCTAATTTCTTTTAAACATAATGCTTGAAACTTTTTTGAACAATTTCAAAAGGCTTGAATAAAAATCAATTAAAAGATACACAATGAAAAAATTTCAAAAAATACCACTATCTTAGTAGTCTCTTGGTTTTTTCAATTTATTTAAAGAGTTGGAAAACTTAGCAAAATGAGGATTGAAATATTAATTTCACCAAACTTGGAAAATAATAAAAAAATAATAATTTTACATAATTTTTTTTTAACCATGAAAAAACTTAAGTTACTTCAAAAAATAATTTAACATAAAAAAAATTAATTTTTAATAATGAAAAAACTTAAAAATATGCTAACACAATACATCTTAAGTTTTGCCAAAATTTACAAAATAAAATAATAGTACTTTAATGAAAATTGAGAGATTATAACACTACTAATTATTTTATATATATACTATATATATATCATTAAGACAATAACATAATTTTCCACATATAATTTCTTTACTTTAAATCAAAATTCACAATTTTTATAAAAATTTTGAAGAAAAAAAAAAAAAACTTGAAATTTATAGCTACATTTAACCCAAAAATATAACCTATCTTCATACTTTCCACCCTTATATCTAAATTATTTTCATATTAATATATTCCCTTTTAGATATTACTAGAGAATCTTTGCCACTCCCATCTTCTGTTATTCGTTACAGAATCTAGGGAAATTATCTTCTGTTATTCGTTACAGAATCTAGGGAAATTATTGGCCGCAGTTCCATTAGCAAGGTTGTGAACCTGTCTAGCTTTTCATTCTCCCCCGAAGTTTTTAGTCTCTTAGGCAAGGGCTTAAACTTTGCCCTTGCCCCTAGAAAAATCCCTGTTGATGACATTATCTGTCACGTGGAGCATGGGATTAAAGATCTACCTGATAACATTAAGGACACTATCAGACAAGATTGTGCTGTCATCCTCAGGAAGGCTAAGCCCCCTCGGAGGAACCTCAGTAAGGAGGAGTTCTGTGCCCTTAAGTCCCTAAATCAGAATGAGGATATTGTGGTCCTCAAGGCGGATAAAGGAGGGGCAACGGTCATTCTCAACAAAGAGGATTACCGTAGCAAGATGTTAGATCATCTTCTCAATAGTGGCAGTTATAAAAAATTGGCTAAGAACCCTCTTAAGAAAATCTCTAAGGCAGTGGCTCTCGCCATCAAGTCTAGTAGCTCTGTGAGTTCCTTGTCCCGCAAGCTCATTGAAAGCAATCCCATTGCTCCTAGAATCTATGGGGTGCCTAAAATTCACAAGGAAGGGGCACCTCTGAGGCCGATTGTCAACACCATCGGGGGCCCGACCTACCTTCTAGCTAAGTTTCTGGCTCTCAAGCTTAAACCCCTGGTTGGTCGCACTGATTCCTACATGAAGGACTCTGCTTCCTTCATTAAGGATCTCAAGGACATTAGGCTTGAGCCTGATGACATTCTTGTCAGCTTTGATGTGGTCTCTTTGTTCACTTGTATCCCCATAAAAGAGGCCATGGAAGTGATCTATCGGCTTACAGATCCAGATACCGCTCATCTGGTTGAGGTATGTCTCACTTCAACATTCTTCTGTTTCGAAGGTGAGTTCTTTGAGCAGACTTGTGGTGTTGCAATGGGTTCCCCCCTCTCCCCGATAGTGGCCAATCTTTTTATGGAAGATTTCGAGGCCAAAGCCCTAGCCTCTTCTCGTCTCCTTCCGAAGTTTTGGAAAAGGTATGTAGATGACACTAATGTCATCTGGCCCCATGGCCATGAGGAGCTGGATCAGTTCCTCTATCACCTCAATAACCAGTCCTCAGCTATTAAGTTCACCATGGAAAAAGAGGTCAATGGCAGCCTCCCTTTTCTTGATATTCTTATTTCTAAGAAGGACGACGGCTCTCTCTCCCACTCCGTGTTCCGCAAGAAAACGCACACGAAGCAGTATCTTCATGCTGATTCATTTTTTCTTTGCGTAGAAAGTGGTTTTCTTAATTCTTTGGCTATTCGTGCCCTTGGGATTTCAGATAGAGGCAGAGTTTGACTATACTGGTTTGAAGACATGCAGTCACTAAATGTGGCATAACTTATTCGTTTGACCTCCAAATGGGATGATTCAAATTTTGTATTAATCTAGACTTGAATATATATCTTTCATATAAACAGGTTCTGAAAAGAAGATGATTTTGTATTTCAAATATGCCAATGAACAGTCAAGACCTAGAATTGTCACTCGAATCCTCAGTAAGTTTGACATTCCCTCAACCTTCAGGCCCCTCAAAACCATTCGTAATTCCCTTCGATCGGTGAAAGATCCTGTTAACCCTATGGACATGAAGGGTGTGTATTTGATTCCTTGCTCATGTGGGACACCCTATATAGGGGAAACAGGGCGCTCCATTCAGCAAAGAATCTGTGAACATGCAGCTGACCTGAGACATGGGAGAACTAAGTCTTCGGCCTTAGCGGAGCATGTGGACAAGACGAGCCATCACGTCTGTATTGAGGAGGCCAAAGTTATTGCCAAGGTGGCGCATTTCCATCATCGGAAGTTAAGGGAAGCGTTAGAAATTGAAAAGAGGCCTATTAATCTCAACAGAGATGATGGCTGGAAGGTTAGCAGGTGCTGGATCCCCGCCCTGTCTTCTTAGTGTGTCTTCCCCCCCTTTGTTCTTTATCTGGCTTCGTTCCCTTAGGGTCCTTCCGATTCTTCCTCTTGTGCCTTTGATCTAGGGTTTCCTTTAGTTCTTGTCCTCTTCTCCTCTTGTGTTCTTGTTGGGTTCGTTTTGTAGAATCCTGTGTATCTTTGGGCATAGATATCAGGTAGCGTCTTTTTTCTTTTTTCTTTTTGTTGTTGGCGATTTAGGTCTTTAAGATTTTCTCTCTTCTTCTTTATGTCATAGATATTCATATAGGATTTATAATTATAGGATTAATCTAAATAATTCATTGTTTTAATTTCCTATAAACTAGTCGCGTTTGTATTGGTCATATGTTTAACCAATTTATCTTTTTTCTTAGAATTAACTATGAATTAATACTAATAATATAACAATAATATAAAATATAACCTTAAAACAAATAACAATTCAATAATTAATTAGCATACTTTTTATTAAATAATAAATTATTGAATTAATTTTTTAAATTATAAACATATTTTTGTAACTAAGATAGATTCTCTTAGTATTAGTAATATTTATATTACCATATATATTAAGTAATAATATTATATATAACCCCTCCTTAATATTTTTATTTTTATAATTTGTATATATTATATATATTAATTTAAAATAATCATTAATTAATTTTAAAACTACCTTGAATTGATATTCTTACCTATTTGGTTTTTTCCCATTTAAAATTAATACATATAATATTAATAATTACTTATATATAAAGAATTATTATAAAATATTTTAATATAAATATATCAATTTAAATTAATCAATAAATTAATTTCAAAACTAACCTTGAATTGATATTCTTACCTAATTTAGATTTTTCCCATAAAATTAATTTAAATTAATACATATAATATTAATAATAATTTATAGATAGCATTTATTAGTTTAAATAGGTTATAAAATTATTTTTTAATTATCCATACATTTATATAACTTGGACCTAATTTTAACTTAGTACCATAAAATAAATTATAATAAATTTAATTTAAAACAATAACGATATTATATTAAATTTAGTTTGACTTGGGTCTATTAGAAAAATTAGCCGTTAGGTTAGCCGTTAAATTAGCCGTTGGAATCTCTACTCAGACTATTTATCTTGCTAGGCTGGATCTATTGCTTCAACTTGTCCTGACGATGAACCACACTGGTTGGTTCGAAACGCGTCGACAAAGGTCTTTATCATGTGATTTACGCTGAAGCTCTTCTTATAAACATGATTGATCACAGAAGCCTCAATTCTACAATTACTTCTTAACTATTTGAGCTATTTAAAAACACTAAAAACAATTACAAAATTACAAAAATGGGATCATTTCATTTTCTTAAAAATTAAAGTCATTTAGACTTTCCAGACTCTTGCTTCTTTGATGTAGCTCCTTTTCTTGATGTAGCCCCTTGTTCTACAACTCGAATATTTAGTGGAACCACAAGATTTTGGCACTTTTTCCAGAGTGCCAGATCAAGAACAAGATATTGGACCATTTTGTTATAAGCCATCTTCATATTAGTCACCTTAGCATAATTTGGCTTTTCAGTAAACAAAGTCTTGATCTGCCAAAGCAATTGAAAATATTTTTGCAAATAATTCACTACGGTTGAGCCCTTCAAAGTCGCATTCTTTTCATGTGATGAATTTACTTTACTTTTGCCTCTACTAAAAGTGATTGATATTGCTCCCATGAAAGAAGATTGCCCTGTTGGTCCCGGTAGGTTGGCAGTTCTGCCCCAACTCTTTCATCAAAATTGGAATTGAAAATTGTATCCGATTCTTTGTATTTTTCCAATTTGTTCTTTGCTTGTTTCCTATACATATTTCTCTGCAACATGTTACTAATTTCCATTACTGCAACTGATCTATGTATCATATCTATAACTCTCAGCTCTTGGGAAGATTTAACATTTAAATAATCAATAATATTGTTTTCCATTTGTGTGCTCTCTTGTGCTTTGTATTTGTTTGCAGTAATAGTCATTTCAGAGGCTTTTATTATAGCCTTATCCTCTGCAATAACATTTATGTGGTCCCAAATGTGTTGAATCTGCTAAATTATGTTGTCCCAAATAATTTTCCTTGCCTGAATTAAATACATATTCCCTTTGAGTTTGTCCTTCAACTCTTTAATTTTTGCATATGTTGCATAACATTTAGTATTCATTTGATGTGTATTCTCTTTTGCTAAATTTAGTTGTCTCTATTTTATGCATAACTATCATTTAGTATCATCTAGGTCCTTTTACAACTTTTTCAGTTCATCTTTTGATATTTTTAATTCAATCATGACTTTGGTTAATTTTTTTGTAGGATCCTTTAAGTCAGTTGAGACCACCACAGTACACACATGTTTGTCCATTTTTGCGACAACTCTGTAAAGTGTTGCTTGAGTACTGCAAGCTCTTGATTTCTATCAAGCAACTCCTTTGTCAAAATTTCTTTTTCTCACTCCACTTATGCCAATTAAGGTGTCTGCACATGCTCTACAACACACATCTTCAACTTCTTTCTCAATGATTGGACTTCTGATTATGTATTTTGTAGCAAGTCTTGAATTGTTGCTCTATCTTCAAGATTCACTCCTAGTTTGGTGATTCTCTTTTAAAACTCCTCATTTTGAGTGTGCAGGGCTCTGGAATTTTTTTTCTTATGTTTAAGATGATATATTACTTTTTTCAAGAGTATTTCTACTTTACTAGCTGCCAAAGAAGTATTGCCAGATCATTATATAGCAATTCACTTGTATGTCTATGCAAATTGGTCTTGTTAGGCAAAGGAATATCTTTAGCATTCACGGATAAATTTATTGTCTTGAAATTTATACCTAATGAAATAGAATGAGCAGTTGGGTGGGTAAGAGATAATTTTAACTAATCTCTCTCAAGGTCCATAGCTAACAAGAGTGTGGTTTGATAATTTGATACTAACTAGGTCTCCAACTGTGTTGTGATGCTACTTCTTACTTTAAAATTTATCTCCTCAATATGTTGAAAGTCCTTTTGTAATGAATTAATGGAAGAAGAAGTCTCATCATCAGTGGGAATTGGGGATGAAGGTGAACATTTTGTATCTCCCAATTGTACTTGGAACCCTATTTCATTTGAGGGATTTTCAATCAACTAAGAAAGAGATTTTGCTTCAGTCTCTCCTCCTTGAATTTTGGGTTTCTTGCGAGATTGTGAATCTTCATTATCAATATCCATAAATTCTGGAGTATTCCTCTTCAAACATTTTTCCTTGGGAAGAGGAGTTTCTACATCTATTTCCTTTTGTTGATCCTCTATATCAAAATGTGCCAGTTTTTCTAGCTCTGGTTTTGCTACATGGGTTTATGGTGCACAAGTTATTTCTTTTCTTCTTTTGGAAATTGCTTAATGAGGATCATAATTCCACTTTTCCCCTTGTCCAAGACCTAGTTCTTTCACCATTCTTTCAACTTCTTCTGCAACTTTTCTATTGTTCACAGTAAAAGGACCAATTGTTTTGGGTAATTTAAACAAAAAAACCTTTACAAGATGGAACAAAATGGACTTGATCCACATTTAGGCTTTGTCTAATGAATTCCAAAGAAAATGTTATCATGGGTGAGAATACATGCAGCTTGTAAGGTGGGGTCTATGCACCATATAACCTTATTTCCAAGTAGTCTTCAAATGTACACCAGTCATTGACCCTAGTATCTTTGCTCAATTGCAACAAGGATTTTTCTTGTGGAAGAATTCTAGGAGTAGAATGATTATTTATAATCTTGTATACAACTCACATAAAAGAATATGTATAATAGGAAAATATTTCATTGTTTTATTTTCTTCTAACAATACTAGCCCAATCAATGACATACTGCTTCTGCTTATTAGAATAAGAAATATTCAACCCCAAATCAATAAACTGATTGACATGAGTGTATAGGAAAAGGTAAACTAGCAAAGATGGATATCTAAAGTATCTAGTGATATTCAAATTATGAAATTGGAGGTTAATGGAGTATTCCCAATAGGAAGGAATATCTAATATAGTGTTAGGTTTTATCATTAAATGGAAAAGCCCCATAGTTTGTTGATTGATGACCCATATATCATCTTTCCCTATAATACCCATAATAAATAAAAGAATTGGTCGAGCAACATCTTAAAATAGGATTATAGGAAATTCAATGGTTGTTGGAGTGTGGGTAGAGTTGGGAGGCAGAATGAATTCAAATAATTTCTTCCTATTCTCTTCAGAAAGAGATTGATAACTGACTAGGAGGGAATCATGTGTAAAAGTGGTGTAGTTGTCAAACTTTGGGAAATTTAGGGCTTGGTGAATCAACTGAGAAGCGACTTGTAAAATCTCGCCTTAAAGATTCATCACAAAATTATGTTGAGGATAAAGAGAAGACATCAACTAAATGACAAACTTTAGAAAATGATAAGTATGAGGAATAATTGTAGCACAGAGGCTAGACTTTACTGCTCGAAAGGGGTCCTTAGACTCAATTTCATTAGAAAATAATCTCTGGTGGACTTCCATGGACTTCCATGAGGTTAGATGAATAAACATGGTCAAAAATGTCCCTCTCCATATCCATTAAAGAATATCGATGGTCGGCACAACAAGAGTAGCTTTATTGGTAATTTTAATACTTTGTTCCATAATTAAAAACAAAGGCAATTGTGTAATGTCGTTACTTGGGTGTTTGGGAAGAGGTCCCTACAATTTTGAACTAGGAGAGAAAGCAAAGTCCGTCTGGAAATGAATAGACATAGAATGGAATGGAGTGAAACTTTGTTTAACATTGAGGTTGGAGAATGAGAATGATAGGGATATGGACAAAAGTAGTACGAAAGGAGTGAGGTGGATGGTGATGTGGAAAAGTGAGCTGGACCACTTCGTCCTTGCTCGCGTGATGCCATGGGTGGTTTTCGTAGAAACCCTTTATCGCCCTTGTGGGCTCTTGAGTTGAGAGATAATTTTCACATGGGGGATGACAGGGAGGATCACAACTGTAGATATCCTGATTGGTTGTTTCGAGAAACAACCTCTTAGGGGTTCCTCTCTAGATAATGTTCATTCAACTTACAACACCGAGTTTGGATGTGATGACAAATCAATCCAAATGTGCGTCAGTGCACTTGTAATGTGCATGTTCTTTCTTTATTTTTTTAATGCTCATGTACTGTCATATATTCAATGTTAAGTCAAAAGTGTCGAATACCCAACTCCACACTAACAAAACAAACAATTGGACATCCAAATTTGTACGGATGGAAAAAAGCATCAGCTTCATAACACACCCATCGCACTAAGCTATTATAACGTCTCTTTTCTGATGCCAAATCGTCAAACATCCGACTCCATATCGACGGAACAAACCATTGGATCTCGTCAAACCAAACTAATATGATGTCAATTCTTCAACGCCAAATATTTGACGGAACAAAGGTCTTGGTGTCAAATATCCAAATTCAAAGCATTAGATGTTGGAACTTATTTTTGGCATCTTGGCAGTGGATATCCAACGTTAAGCCTGTTGCATATCCTACACCTATTGGCATCGCAAAATTAACCGCAAAGCGTTGAATGATTAAAGGCATTTTCATAAAATATTAGGCATCATATATTTGACACTATCCCCATCGAATATCCAACGCTTAATAAAGTGTCAACTATTTGACACAATCCCATCGATGAAAATTATGGATCCAATATGTCAGATAACCGATGACAATCAGTCAAATAGTTAACGAATATACGTTGGATTTTCACCCCATTTGTATTTGTACGAGTGGTAGCACCAACATTAATAAGTCCAAATTACATGTGCTTAAAAGCAAAAGCTACCCACTTTGTCCTGAATGTGGTCTTTTATCGATCCGGTTTTGCTACTAGCACCTGATTATATGCATAAAACCCATGTAATAACAAGAACATTTTCGACCCAAATACCATCTGGAGTATCTGCTCCATAGATGGCATGATGTAATTGTCCTTATCTGAATCTTGATTGAGGTTGTGAAAATTAACACATAGGATTATCTCGTCATAATTCTTCTTGTTGGAAACCCATGTAGAGTGTCAAACTTTAAAATTGATTTGAGCACCTAGTAATTTCCTCAATTCCTTTTGGATTGGGGGTTCAAGCATCAGATGAAATTTTCTTAGTTTCTGCTAAAAATTATTTACCCCTTCTTTGATAGGAATGACATGTTGAATGATCTGTGTGTCATAATTCTTTAAATCATCATACGCCCATGCAAATACATATCGGTAATATTTGAAGTGACAAATAAAATCTTGTCATTCTTGAGGAGAACAACATGTACCAAGATTAACATTACTTGACTCAATTCATTTCCCAAACAAATAAGGAGAACTAACATATAGCCAAGCGTTGCGTTATCACAATCCCTATTCATTTCACCACATGGTATTTTCGAGCCATATATGCAGTTTCACACAAGGTCTTATTTATGTACACTCACTGAAATAAATTAAAAAGATTGAGACATGACAAAAAAAAAAAAACAAAAACAAAAACAAAAACAAAAACAAAAACAAAAAAACATGATACAAGGAATGCAAAATGTACAAAGAGAAGAATGTAACCCAGGGTTTCTACTAGAAGTGGTGCTTAATATCTTGACGATTAATGGGAAGAGGACCAGTCCTCCCATCTAAATATTTCAATCTATAAGAATGGTGGCCAAGATCTTTAGTGATGGTATAAGGTCCAATCCACAAAGATTGAAACTTGGTGTGCTTTCCTTTCTCTTCATGGGCCTTGTATGACTTCAGTACTAGGTCACCCACACCAATTTTTTTGTTCCCTGCAGACTTCTTATCAAACCAACGCTTGATTTGAATACAGTGTAAAACAAACTTCTCTTTCTCTTTGAGCATTTCTTACTCAAGCTTAAGAAGAGTATATATTTGTCTCTGAATATGGAGACATGGTTTGCCTTGAGATTCCTGAGAAAGTTGCAAGGCTGGAAGGTATATGTTCGACGTAAGGGTAACTTCTTTTCTGTATACAAGGAAGTATGGAGACGTTTTCAGAGAGGACTTGGGAGTGACACGGTCAGCCCATAGTGCATTCACCAAAGCATAATGCTAGTTCTTTTGTTCAGAGAAGATGGTTTTCTTGATGATACAGATAATATTTTTGTTTGTTGACTCACCCAAACCGTTTCCCCATAGGTAGTAGTTTGAAGCATGCTTTAATACAATATCATATTCTAATGCAAACTAATACAAATTTAACGAGGAAAAATAAGTGGCATTATCAAATACTAAAGATGTAGGAACGGTGAACCTAGTTATGATGTTGTGTTTGAGAAATTGGATGACTTCCTAATCCTCAACTTACCTTAGCAGAACTGCTTCGATCCACCGAGTAAAATAATTAGTTGCAGTTAAAATTTATTGATGTTGCTTTGATGAATGAGGAACACTTTCACCGATAACATCCAATAATTAGAGGAATTTTGAGGTCTAAAATAGGCTTCCTAAGGAATAATATAAAACAATAGTGAAAAATAATAAATTAAGATTATATTACATCATTAAATTTTACAGGGAAAAAAAAGAAAAAAGAAAAAAGAAAAAAAAAAACTACTTTTCAACTCATATTTTCAACTTATATCCTTATAGTTTTACTCAAATTCCAAGAAGGAGCTCTTGTTTGATGCATAATTTAATTCCTCATCCAAGGAGTACCCATGTTTCATACTTTCGATGGACCCTGCTACATGAAAAATGAGAAATACATGAAAAACATAATTGCAATAATGTTTTTTCATGTATTTCTCATTTTTCGTGTAGCAAGGTCCATCGAAAGTATGAAACATGGGTATTCCTTGGTTGAGAAATTAAATTATGTATCCAAAGAGTGCTCCTGCTCGAAATTTGAGTAGATTCATAGGGAGATAAGTTGAAAATACAAGTTGAAAAAAGTGGTTTTTTTTGTACTCTAAAAATGGTGAATCATCACCCATGGTTGAAATCACCATCTTGAATCCTATTAGTTCTTATAAAGTTGATTTTGGTTGTACATTTTTATTTCGAAGCCCATTTTTTAACTCAAAATTTCGCTAATGCTCCATTTTTAAAATGGATCCTCAATTACTACGGTAGCAATGGGGCAGCTAACTTCTAATCACGACCAATGCATCTTTGACATACTGGGCACTTTTGGGAATAAGCGTGAACATATTTAAATAATATGGGTTAATAATAACAAGCCCTCGTCACCTTAAGTGCAATGGTATCTCCCATGAGCTATCCACCCACTAGTTCATTATGTAGATCCTTCAAGAACCTTTCTAAATATGGAGGCTCTAGGCATCTAAGTAGGACACCATTGTCGTGCTTTTAGAAAAGCCTTCCATGCACAAGTTGATAAGATAAAGCTTTAAGGTGGATTTCCCTCTTCTATTTTCTCGATAAATGCGAATGAAAGGTGCCATGCTCGAAGTATTATCGTATGTATGTATACCAGGATGTGGTTGTACTTGTAGGAGGAACTTGTTCAACATTATACATCTTTATTTCCCATTCCCACCAAAAAGGTCTCTTTCCAGTGAGTCCATTGCTTCGACTGAAAAATGGCAGAGACCATGTCCTTTAATGGCGTGAATTGGCTTGAACTCAGGATCATATTCTTGTAAGCACAACATCTGCCCTCCTCTCACACAGTTCATGTTGTATAAATAATGTTCAAACTACTAGACGAGGCACATAAATAATCGTGTAAGCTTTCAAGAGGTAAGGCCTAAAATGCTTGACCTCCTTGTAAACCACATATACTTTCTTATCAATTGCAGGATAATTCAGTTATGATCCCTGCAAGCCAACACTCATTAAATATATAGGTCGTTCATTCCCTTGATTGTCTTTCTATGTTAACACAACCACAATAGATTTGTTGGAAGAGATTCTTAACTTCCTTACCTTTGTCAGTAGAAATTTGCACTGCAAATAACACTCACCCTTTCTTGAAACTATGCTTTGCCTGGTAGTTTAATTATAAGCGAACAATTGAGGAAGAAGGAATGGAGTTAGGGTTTGAAGCAAGGAAGAAGGCGGGCATAGGGGCAGGAAGGCCCGCAGGTGGAGGCCATAGGGCTTGGACAGTGATAGGGAGGCGTACAGGAGGAAGACAGATGGCTGCATTTTGGAAAAGGACATCAGAACCAGGTTCGATGCAGGAGACAGGTGGATGCGGACTACAGATGAGATCAGCCCCAGAATAATAAACCAAACCCATGTACGGCTTAAGAAAATGGAGGTGGGAAGCAAAATGGGGTTAAGCAGTAAGCTTAGCAGTGCTTTCGCTCTTAGCCCACAACACGCAAATGGCGGAAGCCTGGACAAAGGGGATTTTCATGCTCAGTGGATACCAAGGTGTAGAAAGCAGTTACCAAGGAGCAACCGACAAGAGGATGGTCAACCCGAACAACACCGTTGATCTGGATCCCGAACCTGGCGACATCCTGTCGGTCTGGGGTCTGGAGGTCACAGACCATAACATCGAACAGTATATAAGTCCAGCTGGACAACATGGAAAGGAAACATGAGGTTTAGAGGAGGCCTGGAAACAAAAGGAAACCCTAGGGCTGCTGGAGGACAACCTAGGTCTGTCATTTCTGAACAGTTGGAAAGAATTCCCCTTCATCCAGGAGACGCAGGCTCATAATGAATTTTAATCTGTGGCATTTAAAAAACCACATGTAAGTCTTGAAAACACCCACCCCCTTAGCCTCTCCTATTCTGGATGGTTAGAAGAAATAGTGATTAGTTGTGGTTTTAGAAGCAACGAGAAATATAACCCAGGATTTAAGTTGGGAGCGGAGCAAGGAAAAACCGAAGAGCTGCGTTGGAGTTTAGATTAGACGGTAAAATTCCAAAAACCCCTTAGTCGTAGTCAGGTAAAGCAGAAAAATCAAGTCTCTGGGTTTAGGTTTGCAGGGATTCTGAAATTATTAGAGGGTTTTGAGGCAGATGGGAATACTGTGGAGGGGGGCTGAAGCAAGGGAAGGAAGCAGATCTGGTAGAGACAGATGGAAGGGGCGAAGGTGAACAAGAAAAAGGCATACCAGAAGGAGGGAGCGGGTTTACCTAGGAAGAAAGGAGTGCAAGAACACTCCAAGTAGCATCAGAAAATGTGGAAGCAACCACTCAGTGCAGGGAGGAAGGGACACAACAGAGACAGGCAGGGGAGAAGAGGAAAAAGCCCAAAATAATCAAGAGGAAAGAATCAGTAGCAAACCTGGTTCTTGGCATGAATGTGACAATAGATGAAGCTATGGAAGTCATGTATCTAATGCTAGTTGGAAGGGCAAGAGGGAAAAAACATTCAGCTAACTTCATTCAAGAGTGAGCTTCCCAACACTGGAAGGCTGCCAAGGATTCAATCTTTCAAGTCTCAACGCTAGCAAAGGGATGGTTTATGGTAAAATTCGAGAAAAAAGAAGCAGCGAACTGGGTGTTGGAAAGGAATTGGGCTTTTGAGTGGAACCTGATCCTAATCAAATGATGGAACCCATTGTTTGATGCTCTGAGGGAACGAGTTGACGAACTACCAGTTTGGGTCTGCTTGCTAGGGCTCCCTCCGCTTCTCTAGGTAGAATTAGTCTTCAGGACTATTGGGAATCACCTGGGGAAATATATGGAAATAGACATGTCCTTTTTCCAAACCAGAGACCTAGGGATGGCTCGCATCCTGGTAAGCCTTACCCCTCGGTCAGGATTGGCAGAAGAAAACTAGCTGCAATACAAAGATTTCAAATACTTGCAACAACTAGACTATGAGCACTTGCCATTTCGTTGCCATAGGTGTCACATTTATGGACACTTGGCAAAAGAATGCTCGATGGCATTCAGAGGTCGAAGGAAGCAAAATAAGTCAAAGACAGGGGAGACAGCTGCGCAAAACATAAAAAATAAACCCTTGGGAAAAGACAAGGGGGAGGAGTCGATGGACACAGACAGACCTCTGGAGGATCTAGTCGGAAAAATGGACGAGTAGCAGGAACCCATCCAGGAACATCAAACACCTCATTAGCTTGAAGGGAATGCACAAAAGGAGGACACACTAGCAGATATTGAAGAAAGTCATTCAATCGACAAAGAGGGTATGGGTCTGGACTTAACCTTACCTTCTCTTACTCCTGTTATTTCTTTAAATATCGCTGAATCTGTGCCTAGTCCCTCCAAGCAACAAAACATTTCCATTCCTAATTTAAGTTCAATTAATATGCAAGTTGAGAGTATAATCACTTCCATTCCCAATCTAGATCTGAACCATGAATACGCCATAATCAATGAAGCCTTTCCAAGATATGAAACCCTCATTGCATCCAACCCTTATAACCTCAGGCCTCGAGAGAAAAAACCTACGCCATGGGGAGTGGGGGCGGTAGTGGGGCGAATCGACATGCAATCCACCTAGCCAGGTAACCGTAAGGTGAGAGGGAGGAAAACAAACCTGTCGAAGGCTCATATAAGAGCCAAGCTAGATATTGCAGACGACAAGCAAATGTCCATTTCTAGGGCGCTTAGAGTAGAAAAACCCCCTTCCGAGGTCGATTACTGATCATCCTCTCTTGGAATTGTAGAGGTTTAGCCAATAACCGTAAAAATTTGGCCTTAAAAGAGGTAATCCGGACCTACAATCCGGACATACTCCTCCTTCAAGAAACTCTGGGAGCAGGCGAAGAAGTCTCAAAATCATTGTCAAAATTTTTTCCAGGCTGGAGCATTTAGGCCTTGGATGCTAAAGGTCACTCTGGGGGCCTAGCTATGGGGTTTAAGGAAGGGAAATTCAAAGCCTTAAATTCCTGGGGAATGGACGAGGTAATGGGGATGGAATTATATTCCCAAGAACTTTGCACTAATATGTTGATTGTAAACATTTACAGGCCATGCCAAGGAAGAGCCCTCTTCTGTAAGACCCTCCTCTCCAAATATTTACTGAACAACCTGTTGATGCCTCAAAAATCGCTGCATCAACATTGGGGAAAACCACCCAGTCCGGACCTTAGAGGCAACTCCTTTTCTGTTTGATGTGGTGGCTCCGACTGGATATAATGGGACCAGTTTCCCAATGATTTGTAAATAGGATGGATAAGTGATTGGTTTTCTATTATCTAATGATAATGATGGATGATTTATTCTAAAATGCAGAATCATAAACAACTAATCTATTCCAGGAAATTTCAACTTTAGTGCAACTTTTGATAATTCTTATTTACAAATAGGCATATAGATGACTCCATTTATAAATAAAAACATTCCTTCATATGATAATTACTTTGTTCAAGTAGTTGAACAAAGTAATAATTAACACATTATTACACTATTATTCATATATCATTGACATAAATATAATTGAAAGAATAACATTCCTTAAACATTCAATAGTGATAAGTAAAAGGACTGTTGTTAAAACACATACATATATCAAATGATAGCAATATTGAATAAACGCTGATTCATATAAAATAATGGAACAAAGACATAGATAATAGTACCATATGTAATTTGAATCCCTTCCGATATCAATTGCATTAAGATTTCGTCTTCCAACTTAGAAATACTTTCACAAAAAGCAATAGTGCATATCTAATAAAATTATTCTTCATCAAAATTTAGAATATAGGTCCAGTCTTCATAAAAAATATATATATCGGAAGTATAATAGTGCAAATTTCGATCCAAGTTTTGATACAAAATTTGAGGACCCCTCCTAAAGACATGAAAGGGTCTATAAATACTATCTAGACTAACTAACTATGAAATGAAAATGCTATGAGGTGGTATAACCAAATCATGAAAATCTCCTTGAAATAGGCATGCTTGCAGTCGGTAGAATGATTCACTGTTTCGACCGATTATCCCTTGGTTTGAGCTGGCATATAGCTAACATTGGTTGCAATTCTGGAGGGTGACTCAAACGTGAATACAGTTGGGTTGAATACGTAGCATCATGAATTTCAGAATCATATAACCGATTGCATTGGTTAAAATTTCAGTGCTGCCTTTTGACTATGCGGTTTAACCAGGAAGAACCAAAAGGTGTCCGAAGTTAAACTTTGGATGCCTACGATTAATCTTTCTTTCTTTTCTAAATCCTGTTTGCATGACTGCTCCAATGCTTTAGCTGATGGCAATTTACTTGGAGTGCATTCTGAAATCAAATTAGACAGATAAAAAGTATCATTAATTAATTGAATCAAATTACCAATCGTTGATCTACATCTTGAAGTTTCTCTTTCTGCTTTCATCAATTGGGATTGCCATTCTAGGAAAAGAATTTCCTTGTGTGATTCTAGAATTCGAGGCAGATTTGTAGCTTTCCCTTCATTGGTTTCTTGCCAGGCAAGAAAGTTTGTTAATGTCTCATCGGCCTGCTCCAAATTCTGCCTTGCGTCAACTGATTTGTCAATCATTGATGAATAAATTTCACAGAGGGGCTCAGCAAGAGAAATATTATGATATAGTAAAATTTAACTGATTAATCAATGCCTTATTGATCTGGAGAGCTTCGGATCTGAACTCTGCTGCTTGAGGAAAACTTTTGAACTTTTCTATTTGTTGTGATAGTTGAGCGATTTGCTCATATTTCGTTTTGCTCAATTGTTCGTTCATTGACTTCAGCTTGGCTAATGCTAGGGATAATTATTATTATTATTATTTATATTATTATATTATTATTTATTATTTATTATATTATTATATATTATATTATTTTATTTATTATTTTTTATTTTATTTTTTTTTATTTTTATTTTATTATTATTTTTTTATTTTTCTCTTCTGCACTACACTTTGGTCTATCCTCTGCTCTCCTTGAGCAATTGCTCATTTAACTGATTATTTGATTGTTGTTGCGCTGCTAACTGTGGTTCTAATTGCTCTATTCTCTGCTGCCTTTCGGATACCTGTGCTACCAGCGAAACAATTGTCTGATCTTTTTCTTTGAGTAAATTGCTAACTTCTGATGCTTTATTCATTGTAGCTGTCGAGTATGCCTCGGCATATTGAGAGAGTTTTGTAAGGTCTTCGAAAGGATTAATTTCTTCTCTCCATACCACATTAGCCATCTCCGTTTATGCAGGTAAAAGAGAAGATTGATCAAACCTTCTCTTTTTCCTTTGTCTTTTTACTACAGCCTTATGCTTAGGGCTGTAAAAGACATGTAAAGGTGGTATTTATTCTACATGTAGGATGATTTCATTAGATGGATTTTCTGGAATTATCTCCATATCTTTTTGAGTGATGGGTGGGTCGTTGGTTCCTTCAGTTGGAACCGTATTAGGTGCTATTTTGTGACTAGTTTTCACTTCAAGCGTGCTGAATCCCTGTAAGGTCTCAGTATTGCTTATAATGGAATCGAACTGTTGCCATTCTTTAAGAAGCTTGGGATCAACCTGAGTATATGTATCCATGAGTTGGCTATCTTTTCCCTGTTCCTGTTTCCATTGTTGTTCCTGTTCCCATTCCCATCCCTGTTCGGAGATCTTTTCCACATCAGAAGTTTTATCAGTAACTATTTGTTCAGCCTGACCAGATGACTGGATTGTAGGAGTTGTGACTAAGAGGTCTAAAGGCAGAGTTTGCAACCTCTGTTCTCTAAGCCTATTAAACACTTCTAGTCCTTCATCTTGATATTTGATTCTAGCCAATGATTTAACCTGAAATAGAGATTCGACTGAGGAAAATAGATCATCGAAGTCATCCTTTTCATGATCAAACTTTGCAAGTTTGGCTTGTTCAAGAACATTATAGGCAACTTTTCTTGGATCATATTGTCTGTTGGGAATTGTTGCAAGATTCAACATTTGTATTTTTTTCTACCTCCTTTTCTACATGTTTGTAATCATGAAGAGTGAAAACACCGCATCTTAAAGGGAATGTGGGCCATACTTGTTTCTTGGAATTCCTAAGGGTTTTAGATGTCCCTTCTACTGTTATTTGATAAGCCAATTCCCAAGCTAACAGTTTATCAAGCACATATAGGGGAAGGACATGAGGTTTTGTAAGGCTACCAAAAAGCCTTATATAAGTGAATTTTTCCTCCTCAAACCAACTGCCGACTGCTGTCAAATTTGTTTTTGCTTCCGGGGATACCCTCAGAGCAGGCTTATTAAAAATGGAGTAATAAATAGGCACAATAAAACCGTTGCAGATTTTATATAGATGGTTTTTGTAATTAGCCTTCCATAACTGATCATGATAGATATGGATTGGTTTAGGGTCTGCGGGGGTCCACATCCACCCGAGCAATGGGAATTCAGAATTGAAACAAACAATGTCCATAATGAATGCACTGTAATAGAATGGGGAAATGGTCCTAGTAGTTTGATATGCATTTGCTCTGTATTCTAGGATTGCTGTGGCTAGTTTGTTAGATAAAATATTGGCCCAATCCATCACATAGCCACTGATTACCGCCTCCGTCAAAGGGACCATTTCTATAGTGAACTGAGCAGAGTCATGTATTCCCCACATCCTACACATCATAGCTCCGGCATAACAGTAAGGAGAAGCCAACGAGTCTACATAGTACTTACCCAATGATTCGTGCTTGTGCTTCTTGGGAAAATGTCTCCACTGCTTAATTGGGGCATATTCTGACTCGTTTTCTTTTGCAAACGCTTCAAGGAAGGCTTTGTTGTACCGCTTTTTAGGCTCAGGTAAGTGATACATTTTCCTTAGATCATTTGGCTGAAATGAGCTGAATACCCTCCTGTCATTTGTGCAAAAGGTTCTGTTTGTAACTGGAATTTTTTCCACCACCCATCTCACGACGTTAGTATATGGGAGGACTTTAGCTCGCGCGGTGATTCTATGAAGAAAGGAGCATGCCAACTCTTTAAGAGTTCCTTCAGACTTATCAGTTGAATCAGCCGTGGCCTCTTCTGATAGTTCTTCAGGCTCTTCAACTTCAATTAGATTATAGAAACTTTCCCAACTAGTGTTTCCTAGTCCGAGACATGTCGTGTGTGATATTAATCCCTTTTTGCTTGGTCTGGGATCTTTGGCTGGCTGAGTTGTTGCTACAGATTTTTTTGATTTCTTTCCCATTTTGCTTCAGATTTCTATTTTCAGCGGAATTATACACAAGTGGTTGAAAAACCATGATACAGAGAAATGCTGCAATAGACCAATATGATAATGAAAAAGAGTTACATCGATCAGCAGGTGGTAATGGAATATAGTTAAAGGTTGCCACGGATGAAATCTAAAGAAAAGATCTACCTTTAACTGCTTCATTGAATAGTCATTTAACCTGTCAATCGTGGTAAAGACGGTTTTAAATGCCCATCATGTCGCTTATATGACGAATGATTAATTCAAGCGTGCCTTAGATTTCTTTGATGGATGATTAGTGATAAATTGCAAATCGACGATCGGGAACGTTAAGGGAAAGGCTTTAACACTTGCTTTGAATATCTCCGATCTCTGAACGGTGATACAATGCATGCAAACCAATTTAAATATATCTTTGAGATGCACACCTAATAAACAAATCACAATCGGGAATGGACTCGGGCTTTATTGTTTTGTTAATGTGATTTTGCCGATTGCTGATTGCGATATGCTTTATCGCATTGGAGGATTTGAGCTTGCCTTCGTTTATGTATTGGCTTGTTGTTGTCATCACTGATTTGTCGATTGCGATGTGCTTTATTGCATCAGAGGATTTAAGGGGTTCCATTATATTGTGCTTGGCGTTTGGCTTCTCTGATTGCGATTGCGTTTTCGGATCGGAGAGAATGGGTGTGGCTTTACGTATGTGTCCTTTGTTATTGCGATATGTGATCTTCCAATCGCTTTATCACAATAACAAAGATTTTATAGTATTTTAAAGTCACACTTTTATTTCCATTCAAAAGGCTTTTAAAATGATTCGTTTACCTTAAGCCTTTTAATAAAGGTTTTTCTTATGATGTGTTAATACCAATTTTATTTATGGACACATAAATCTTATCTAAGTTGAATTAAATGGATCTATTTCTTATTTAAATTTTATGTAAATATTTTATAAGAAATGGGGGGTTGTTGTTTAGCACAACAATTGGTGATTCACTGGGAGAAACAATTATCTCTGAGAAAGTAATATAATACTTTAACTTTCTTAATCTGAAAATCTTAATTGATAGAGAAAATCTAATATAACTAGATAATCATAGATTCTGAACGTAATGATAACTATTTTTGGTATTTCTTTCTCTTCTTAAAATTAAATACATTCTAAGTTTTAAATAAACCTTAATTGGTTAATAATGATAAAACAAAAGACACTTCCAATTTAGCTTTTATAATGACTCCTTTGTCATAGATAGAGCCTCTGCTGCGAGCAAACATCTATAGTCTCGGCAGGGTTACCTTTTAACCATTTGATCATTCATTGTTCCATCCATTTCAGAGTGTAATTAAAAAGAATGAATCCAAAAGATACGTTTCCATATTTTTTGTATTGCATTTTTCCTTTTTGCCTTATTTTGTAAGATAAAAAGCCATTGTCTTGGTTTGGTGGCCAGATGTTGACAATGCCATTCATTGGTTGTAATTTAACTGAACAAATTGGGTTGTGATGAGACTCCTTGTGTTATAATTATAAGCCATTACCCTATTTTGGTATGCAGTGTTGGTAATGTCAGTTGAATTATTCCCCTATGATCATGGTAAACATGCTTGTAATAAGACCCCTTATCTTTTATATCAAATATATTTTAGAATTACACTCTGAGTAATTATAAACTTTGATGGATGGGATGAACAATTTTCTCCTTAAGAGAATATGGATGACAGGATGACAATTGAAGATGCTAAGATTGAATCAGTCTTTGTTTTGTATTGATAACCGTTTTTAGGTTTCTAAAACTATAAAAGGATTTACAGTATTTCTAAGTTTTGAGAAAATTTCACAAAAATAAAATGGGGTTTTCAGAATCTAATTATACCTAATTTCATAGAATTTTATTTTTCCCTTAAGGCTTCCATTTCTTAAAAGTAAATATTAAAACTATTTTCTTTTGAGTAACTTTTTCATCATAGCAAAGACCAATGGAAGGCTTGTCACAACTTTATTTTCCTAGGATTTTAAACAAACTAATTTATTCACACAAATCCTGCTGACAATTGAATATTTATAAAGGGAGAAGGGGTTACCTCCTTAATTGAAGAATTTTTCCAAGATAAGGCCGTTGACAGGAAGAGAATCTCTCTTTATTGATAGATCTTGCAATATGAATGTAGAAGGGCCTATCTTCTCGCTGATTTGGAATGGTCCAAGCCACATTTTATGGAACTTAGTGTGTTTTCCTTTATCCCCATGGGCTTTGTCCCACTTCAAAAGTAGATCACCAACTTGTAAATGTTTTGAGCCGATTGAAGTTGCATCAAAAGATGACTTAATAATATGCTGATGTTTTGCATGTATAATTTGGGCTTTCTCCCTTTCTTCTTCTAGTTTCAGGATCTGATCATGTCTCACTTGAATGGAAGATGAGGGAGTTTCTTCAATAAACTGCACTAAAGCTAGTGATGGAAGTACTAAATTTGCTGGTATGACAGCTTCCTTTCCATACACTATATTAAATGGAGAAATGCCTATAGAAGCCTTATGTGTTATTCGGTCAGCCCATAGTGTAAATATCAAAGACTTATGCCAGTTTTTATGATTCTGTTCTATAGTTCTCTTAATGATTTTGATGAGATTTTTATTGGTGGATTTTGCTAAAACATTACCCTAAGGGTAATAGTTTGCAGAATATTTCAATTTAAATCCCCTTTTGATAGAAAATTCAAATATAGAATTTCCAGAGAAGTAAGATGCATTATAAAAAATAAGAGCGTTTGGGACACCAAACCTGGTAATGATGAACTGATCTATGAATTCAATGATTGCCTCAGAGTTTGCTGTCTTCAAAGGAATTTCTTCGACCCACTTAGTAAAGTAATCAGTGGCTGTGAGAATATACCTATGTTGTTTGGACGAATGTGGCATGATTTCTCTAATGATATCCAATCCCCATTGTTCAAAAGGCTGCTCAATGTTGACTGGTTGCAAAGGGAAAGCTGACTTCCTTTGTCTTCCATTCGCAGTTTGACAACTTTGGCATTTCCTTACATATTCATGAGTATCTCTCAACAAGGTAGGCCAGTAATACCCAGCATGAATGATTTTGTGAGCTGTTGTATCAGCTCCAAAATGTCCTCCTGCTAGTCCATCATGTAGCTCCTGCAAGACCTTTTGCGCTTCAGGTTTTTCTAAGCATCTTAACAAAATTGAATCATAATCTCGTCTAAACAATACATCATCTATAATTATGAAGTTTTTAGCTTCCAGTCGTATGGCACGTTTGTTTTTATAAGAAAGATTAGAAGGAGCATATCCATTTTTCAAATAGAAAATCAGATCTGCATATTGGGATTCAGGATTAGTGGTACTTATCTGATTGATTTCTTCAGTTTCTTTTCTACCTTCAAGTTCCTAGATATTAGAAGCTCCTGCTAACAACCTGCAAAAACCTTGGCCTTTGACAATCTTTTTTGGTTTGATTTCCAAGTCATATTCTTGTAATGTTGTGACCCAATTTACTCTCTTTTCTCCTGATTCCCTTTGAACTAGTAACTATCTTACTGCTGAAAAGGGACTATAACTTTCATGTGATATTTTAAGAGAAAGTGTTTGTAGTGTTTAATGGCTTTGTATACAGCAAAGGCTTGTTTTTAAACTTCCGAGTAATTAAGTTCAGCACCTTGGAGGTTTGAACTATAAAATGAGATTGGTGCTTCCAAGTTTTGATTGTTAATTTGCGTCAAGACTGCTGCGTAAGATGTATCAGATGCAAGAGTATATAACATGAAATGATTTAAAAAATTAGGAATGCTTAAAGCAGGGGCATTTATGATTGATTGTTTGATGGAATAAAATGCCTCTTTTTTCTACATGCCCCCATTTAAACACTGAATTTTTCTTAATCATAGTTTGTAATGGTAGAACAATCTGTGAAAAATCTGGTACAAATCTTTTTACAAAGTCAATTTGACTTAAAAAGGATTGCATGGATTTTTTATTATGAGGGAATGGAATATCAGAAATCTCTTTGATTCTATCTGGATCAATATAAATATCATCCTTTGAAACAATGAAGCCCAAGAGTTTACCTTGGTCGAGAACGAAAAAGGATTTCTTAGGACTAAGTGAAATACCATACCTTTTGCAGCGTTCAATGATTTGTTTCAGATCATGCAAATGATTAGATATTTTCTTAGAGAACACAGTAATGTCATCTAAATAGACAACTACTGATTTGTTGATCAGTCCTTTGAATGTTATGTCCATCGCTCTTTGGAACGTGGCTCCAACATTGATTAATCCAAAAGGCATTTTTTGGTAGGCATAAGTTCCCCACTCAGTTCTAAAAGTAGTTTTAAGTCTATCATTAGGGTGTACCAAAATTTGGTTATACCCTGAAAAACCATCTAAGAAGGACATCAATTCAGAACCAGCTACTGAGTGTAGAGTTTGCTCCATTGTTGGTAGAGGGAAGTTATCCTTTTGACTTGCTTTGTTAAGATTTCTAAAATCAATACAAATTCTGATATCACCATTTTTCTTCCTTACTGGCACCATATTGGACATCCAATTTGAATGTCTAATAGGAAAAATTATCTTAGCTTTCAAGAGTTTGTTTAATTCAAACTTTATTTGACTCTCTAAGTTAGGATGAATCTTTCTTAATTTCTGTTGTACTGGTTTTTGTTCAGAAAGCATTGGAATCGTATGTTGTATGATAGATGTATCGTATGTTTTCAAATCATCATATTTCCAAGCGAAGACATTTTTATATTTATGTAATAATCTAAGGAATGCAATTCTTTCTTCTGAAGCAAGTCCTAATCCCAAATTGACGTTTTGTGGATTCTCCTCAGTACCAAGGTTTATCAATTCAAATCTCAAAGTAGGACTTTGGAGCTTTGAATTAGTAACTTGTTTAAACCTATCTTTGATGTCATAAAGATCTTCAAGCTTGACCACTAGTTTAGGTATTGAGTTTTCTTCAAGCTTTTCCTTCATTTGAAGGTCATGGTCACTTTCATCAATAATTTGATCATCATAGGACTTGTCAGAAGTTAAGAAATTTAAAATGTCATCATCATGATTGAACACTCGCTAGTTAGTGACATTATCAGGAATTAATGGTCTAAAAATTAACTCTACTGGGAATCTATCGGGACTGTAATCTTCAAATGGAAGGAGCTTGGAAGCAACATTAGCTAGTAAATCTACTGCTGCATTCTGGGATTTAGGGATGGGAGAAATATTGAATGCCAAAAATTGAGATATTAGGTCCTGTACCAAGGACTGATAGTGTTTAAGGTGACTAGAAAGGCAATGAATAGTATTTCTAACTTGTCTTATAACAATTTCCGAATCACCGAACACTTTCAAATATTGAACTTTAAGACCAATTGCTTTGTAAAGTCCTTGAATTAAGGCCTCATATTTAGCAGTATTATTTGTGCATTCAAATTCCAACCTACATGATAACACGGTCTTTTCTCCCTCGGGACTAACTAAAATACATCCTGCTCCTGCACCTTCACTAGATTTAGACCCATCAAAATATAATGACCAAAACAAATATTCATCTACAGTTTTATTTACAATTTTCTCAACAATTTTAACACATCTTGATGTATCTGTTTGAGAAAAAAATTGAATTTGAGATGTGAAATTATTAACTGAGAAAGGTGATGGTTGAGCAGTAAAATTGCCGAAGAATGATTCAGATGAGTAATTCCCCAAAATATTGTTATTGAATGCTATTGGTTGATTTTCTTGTTCGAACTCAGTAACCATATGGGTCATATGTTTTTCTCGATCAATCTTTATTTGATTTGGCTTTCCTTTATAAGGTAGTCACATATGAGACCAATTGGTGGAAATATAACCATGAAGTTTCTCAGACCAGTCTCTACTAAAAATCAAACCATAGAATTCAGGTATATCAGCGATTAAAATATCAATTCTCTGAACCACTCTTGGATCAGCTGATAACCTAATAGTAACTGAGTTGATTTCTCCTAAAACCTGGACTTTAGTTCTATCCAACTGGACAATATGAATTGCAGACTTTTGGGGTTCAATGCTCAATTTGGAACAAACTGAAGTTGGCATTATATTCGAGGAAGCCCCTGAGTCAATCAAATAGTTGTGTAGATTTCTATTATAGATCTTGTAGGTTAAGAGAAAAAGAGGAGTATGGGAATTCGATCTATCTCCAATGAAGATAGCATTAGTAGTTTCCACTCTTCCAGGAGGTGGCTTACCTGTTTCATTAGTAGCTTTGGACAATACAACATTCAGAAGAGGAGAAGAAGGTGCAACATCCAACTCTTTAAGCAACAATTTTTGTTGATGTTTCAGCTTACTAAGCTCAAACATAGTGATATTTGCCTTTGTTTTCTTCATATCTTCAATAATGTTGTAGTCCATAGAATATGTAACTACTAATGTTTTAGATGTTGGAGGTGGATTTCAAGCTGATGGTTGATTTTGAGAAGGTATCGCTGTGGATTTCTTTGTGGGAGTTTTCTCTTTTGTAGGAGTACCCACATTCCTTTTCTTCTGAGTTATTTGAACAGGTTCAGGAGTACCCTTACTCCTGGTAGTTACAGGGAAAGCTTCCTGTTCATTTTCTATATCAGAATTAGGCAAAATAAAGTCCCACATTCCATGACATTCTACAATTACTTCTTCTTCTGGTTCTTTAGATGATAAGACTGTTTCTTCTTCTTCTTCCTCTTCGAGATTTGAGTCTGCATTGGATATAGCATTTGGTGGCTTTGATTCAGGTTTCTTAAAGTTTCTAAACGGTATTTTGGTTGAAGTCTCAACGACTTGTTTCTTGATTTATACCATTTCGTTTGACATAGTCTTGAGAACTTTTTGGAGACCCTCCATATCATATGGATCTTTAGCCATTTTCTTATTTGAATCATCTTTTAAAGAGACTTTTTTGGATTTTTGTCTTCAAGAGCAGCCTTCTTTTCTAAAGCAATAATGCGTTTCTCTACAGCAAGTGCCTCTTTCATATTTTCTGCTAGAGTTGGTTTTGCAGCTCTATCTACAAAGATAGCTATATTTGAAGGTAAAGTTGTTATATACCATTCGCTTCTGATTTGCTCACTAGATTTAGAGGCAGTTGGAATCTTATTCAAGAGTTTATTAAATCGTGAATTGAACTCTTTTATAGGTTCTTTAGATTCTATCCTAAGATTCGAAATATCATTGATTAACGTCGCTAGAGATCTGTCATCACTGTATTTAGTCAAGAAATGTTCTTGAAAAATGTTCCAACTAGTAATGGATCCTGATGGCAAGGAAAAATACCAAGACCCAGATGATCCTTGTAAGGTATAAGGGAAAAGCCTAACAACGACATCTTCATCTGTAACTCCTTTTAAGTTCACTGCTAACATAAAATTATTAATGTGCTCATCAGCTGGTATCCTTGCATCTGGATTAACTTTCGGCAACCATTTTTCAAGATGTGTTGGCAATTGGTTTAATGGTGCAAGCATGGTGACTGCACCAGGATTATTCCATGGATTCTGTGCCATTGTAGAACTACTATTAGATGATAGTGCTGATGAAGTTCTAGATGATTGGGAAGGAGCAGATATTGAAGTTTGAGGAGGCTGAGATGTTGAAGTTCCAGATCCCTGTTGAAGAACAATTTGTAATGGAGGTGTTAGATTCGGTCTGGTTAGTCCTCCATCAGAGATCAAAACTCTTTATGCATTTCATGATTAGGTGTCCCGCTCCATTCTCCCAGTTGCATTCTGCTAGGGGCATGCCATAATCTAACGGAGAAGGTCTTGATAGTCATCCCCCCTCATGTCTGGCTCCTGCTGGCTCAGGTCTTTTGTCAATCATCATCAAAATCCATGATAGTCAAGGTCTGGTCCTTTAAAGGACAATGGTCATTTCGAGGTCTAGGTCTAAGAATTCATCAATTTGGTCCTTGAACATGTCCAGTAAAGCCATGCAGGCCAGAGTGAGGCCCTTACAAAGTTATGGTTCAGAAAGCTTCATCATCAAGTGGATAGACTCCGACTCTTATTCAAAACTCTGTTTTGAAGAAAAGTCAAACAGTGTCATCTATGACAAAATTTTCAAAATAGTCGTCAAGTGATTTTTTCAGATGCAGTCATGGTTTCCGTGGCCAAATGTACTGCCATGCAATCCCAGCAAAAAGTGCCGAAAATTGCATCATTCGAGCTAAAATTTCAAAGGGAAAGTGAAAATCAGTGTGTTTTAAAGTCAGTGAAAAAGTGCAAAACTCAAACATTAGAAAAATGGGTTTTTGAAGAGGAAAAAATTAAACCCGTCTCTTCCAAGGCTATATATACCATTTTGTTTTAAAAAGAAATGCATTGTGCCATTACAAGTCTTGGAGAAGTGTTAGAAAGGCGTGAGTGTGCATTGGTGAGCGATTGAGTGAGTTGGAGGAGACCTTGAGGGGCGCAACACATATAACTAGGAGCGCGGCGCACACAGAGGGCGTGGCACACACACAGCCTGCCCACAGTGCGATTTTCTTGAGGGTGTGACGCATACCTAGGGTGCAGCGCACTGGGCTTTGCGCGCGACGCATATAGTCATAGGCATAAACGAGGAGCTGGAGTCGGTTTGGAGGTGATTACAGGGGCGTGATGCACACCGTCAGGGGCGCGACGCACACGCAGGGCACGACGCACATAGCACCCACCCACCATTCAAACCCATAACGAGCGCGGCGCACAGAGACAAAGCGCCTAGAACATGCCAAAACTCCCTCAAATCTTTTGTGAAGCCCCTCTAATTGCAAGGTAGGCTCTCAAACTCACTTGTGCATCAAATTTGATAAAGATATGGTGGGTTATTGCCGGTGATTGAATGAAAAAACATTTCATAAAGCAAACACAAGAAGACACCAAAGAAAAACCATTTTCTAGGGTTGTGTAACAGTGTCATTGTTGCCAAGGCTTGATTTTTC
>APFE031024487.1:8115-24734 GCA_000404065.3 Pinus taeda | reverse complement strand
AGTGGCTCTGTTTCATGAGATTCATGTGGTTGTGAGTGTAGAAAATGTGTCTCTTATGTTTCATATGTATCTTGTTATGTTTCATAGCTCATTTCATATTCATTTCCATTGAAATTTTCTAAGTTAGCTAAGGTAGAATTCAATTTTATTCCTCTGCCTATGGGAAAATTTCATGATCAGTGTTCATTCTTCTGTTGAAAAGGATTCATGTTGTCCATGCCCTTTTCACCCTCTTGATCAATCTCTCCATTCCGCACTATCTTAAACTAAATTTCTAGGCTTTCCGCCTACCTTGCCTCACGAAATAATCCATGCCTTTGTGTTAAGTTCTCTGTTCATTGAGGTCCATTGGTCCCATATCATCCCAGAAACACAGTCATTCATAAAAATCACTTCTTGTATCCGTATTCACTTACTAGCCTAAGATAAATAGTTCACTGTAAGTCATCTCAGGCCATTTCATTTATCTATTCACCGAGCGTGACTCGGAGAGAGCCCTCTCCTGTTTTGGTAGGGCTAGCTACTAGACTGAGCGTGGTTTGTGGTTACCCTGAATTTTGCCTTCTTTCAGCCTAAGGCGGATTTAGGTGCTAACATAGTGGCGATTCCACTGGGGAACAAATCAAATCCCCTTTCTTCTTAATAATTCTAAGCTTCTGGATGATAAGTTTAGGATTTGATAGGCTGAGTAAAGTAGGTTGTGTCCATTGATTTTTCTCAATAGCACACTGGCTTCTCGAAGATACACCAGAGCTAATCCAGATCCCGACCCTCCGCTCATCTACGAAAATCCCAATTTGATTTCAAGAAATTGTCATCAAGAAAGCTCTATATCGCCCGTGCTCAAATCTCATTCATGCCCGGACATTTTTGAGTATATTGAAGAGCTAGAGTTTGATGAGCAGTTTGAATTATCGTTGTTTGAAACCAAGTTCGAAAGAGCGGTTGACTCTACTGTCCACAATCCACAGTTTCTTGTAGACTTGGAGACGGAAAGGGCTAACCGGTCTATTGATAACTACATAATAGCTCAGCTTCAAACTCCAATTGCTAGCCCCTTAAAAAACTGTGCACACTCCTCCAACACCTCCCAGGACAAATCCACCAAGAGTGATGGCTGCCCGTTTTGTACCGCTTGTTTTGCCTCAAATTTTAGATGATATGCCTGCTGATTACCAAAGCAAAATCCCATTCTTTGATGGCACTCCTAATGGCATTACTGCGCAACAACATGTGGACAGAATGGTAGACTTCTATGAACTTCATGAGATAGATGCGGAGAACGTGGCGATGAGACTTTTTGTACAAACATTTGTAGGTGAAGTAAGGAAATGGTTTAGAAGTTTACTGACTGCACGTATCGCTACCTTGGAAGACCTACAAAGACAATTCTTAAACCGCTGGGAAGTGAAGAAGAATCCTCTTCAAATTCTATCTGAATATGAGCAAATCAAGAGAAACGCTGGTGAGTCAGTCCAAGATTATTGCATTAGATTCAATACAGTGTATAATGAAATTCCAGATAATCTAAGGCCACCCGTGGGACTAGCCATGTTGAAGTTCCCAGATGGTTTTAATGCTGATATGGCTTATCAATTGAGAGAAAGAGAACTGGCTACAATGGAAGACATGCAGAAGATAGCAGTCAGCGTTGAAGCAAATCTGCTGACCAAGAGAGCTAGAGCAAAGGCAGAAAAGAAGATCACTGCAAAGGAAGAATCTTCCTCGGTAGATTAGCTACTTCGAAAGGTAGAGAAAATGCTCGAAAGAGTGAAACTTGACAAACCAGAGCCACAAGTTAGAAATCCTAACTTTCGTGGCCAGCAACAACCACAGTATAGAATAAGACAGAGAGATCAACGAGCTCAAGAGCCGATTACACAACAATTAGTACAAACACCTTTGCAGCAAAATTTTGTGCATGGACCGGAATCAGATGAAGAGGAGAATGTAATAGGCGAAGAAAATCATCTATTTACTCCAGAATATTTGCCTACTTATCTCACTGAAGAGGAGGAGTATGCAGAGAATTCAGCTGCACACAAAGATGGAGATTTCATTCTAGCAAGCGACACCGTCTTGGAGGAGCAATCAGATGAATACCAAAGAGGCTACATGAATGCTTTGTCCGCCCAACAGCAACGATATTCAGTTAGAAACAGGGATGTGCCGGTCAAACCCATTCAGAAAAAGAAGGATGTTGAAGCCCCAAACAATGATTTAGCAGGTACACAAAGGAAAGGAAAGGAGGTGGTTCAAACAGAGAGCAGCAAATCATCAGCAGAACCACCACATCAGCAAGTTACATCGAAAGAAAGGGAGAGGAAAGAAATCCCAGTCAAAGAGGTAGAAAGGATTCCCGCTTTCAATTTAGAGAATGAGATTTCCAAGCTAAAAATATCCATCCCTTTAACTGAAATATTGCAGAACAACAGTTATAAAGGACAAGTATCTAAAATGTTAAATTTGGACCCAATGTCCGACATGGTGAATGTTGAAGATGATCAACCTGAAATGATTTTTAGGCCAGCATCAAATGGTGAGTCTCATGACATCAATGTTGCACCTTTTTACATCAGTTTAAGGTTACATGATTTTGTGTTACATAACGTCATGTTCGATTTTGGAGCCTCTCACAATCTCATGCCCAACGCAATCATGGAAAAGCTTGGTCTGGACATCACTCGGCAATATCATGATCTCTATTCGTTCGACTCTAGCAGAGTAAGATGTATAGGTCTCATCAAAGACTTGGTTGTGAGTTTGGATCAGCTCGCCATGAAGAATGTTTTTATTGATATTGTGGTGGCAGACATTCCTCCAAGGTTTGGCATGCTTCTTTCCAGGTCTTGGGTAGCGAAACTAAAAGGGACACTACAGCTAGATTTCTCCTATGCAATGATTCCAGTATTTGGACAAATGAGGAAATTATATCGTGAACAAAAAATGAAGTACATGATCACAAGCAAGGAGAAACCAATAAATCATCCTATTAACTATGTACATACAGATTTAGAGTCTTTTGTTTTATATTCAGATAGTTTAAATGATATAGATAGTCAGTTAGTAGAAGCAGATGATATTCCGGAAATAACTGAAAATTTCAGAGAAGTTTTGAAGAAAGAAGAACAAGAACAACAGAACATCGTTGGGCAATCAGCTGAAAATAATGGACAGCAAGTAGACAAGGCACAACAAACAGATTTCCAGCACTTGCAAGAGGAGGGAGAAGGTTTGTGGACCATGGATTTCGATGGAGCAATGGGAAATGATGGCGTTGGAATTGGAATTTGGGTACGCAATCCTTTCTCCGCCCCAAACAAGGTCCCTAGTAAGTACGTGTATGCTCTTACAAGTTGGCTTTTGAATGTTCAAATAATGAAGCTGAGTATGAAGCTCTGATTGCTGGCCTAAAGATTCTAAGAAAGCTGAACGCTAAGAGGATTTCAATATATGGCGACTCCGAATTGGTTATGAAGCAGGTCAGAGGCGAATATCAAGTAAAGCATCCTAGGATGCAGGCCTACCATAATGCAGTCCTAGACATTTTGAAATTATTTTCAGAATACACCTTGACATGTGTGCCTCGCATACAAAATAACATTGCTGATGCTCTTGCTAAGGCAACGAGTAGTTTAAAAATCCCAATGAAATCTAGTAACAAATTCGAAATCCATGTCAAGCACCGTCCAACCATTCCAGACAATCAGAGATATTGGCAAGTGTTCCAAGATGATGACAAGATTGATGATTTTCTGCAAAACAAAAGCAAGTTTAAAGAGACCTCCATTGATGAAGAAAATGATGATGGAAAAGGCAATGGTACAGATGAAATGCAGATCAATGAAATGGATGTGTTGCAACTGAAGAATAACGTTATTCCCAAAGGCTTGATACCTCTAGAAGAACTCTTCGATCAAGATGATGTAGCCCGCAAGCCGACATTGCAGCCAACAGAGAAAGGTGTGGAAGAGGTCAATATCGGGATAGCTACAAATCCTAAATTGGTAAAAAATTGTCCAAAGCATTGCCGCCAAAGATCAAGGACAAATATATTAGTTTGATGTCTTCATTTGCATATGTGTTTGCTTGGGACTATTTCGACTTAAAGACATATGACACCAATATAATTCAACACACTATACCCGTCAAGCCCAATCAAAAACCATTCAGACAGAAGTTGAGAAGGCTAAATCCAAAGTTGCTACCATTTATTGAAAAGGAGATCAACAGGTTGTACAAATCAAGGATGATTGTGCCAATCAGATTTTTAGATTGGATCTCCAACTTGGTACCCGTAAGGAAGAAGACAGGGGAGATTCGTTTATGAATTGATTTCAGAAATCTTAACAAAGTCTCATTGAAGGAAAACTATCCACTGCCCAAAATGGACCATATACTTCAGCAAGTAGTGGGGGCATCTCGCATGTCACTGCTTGATGGTTATTCCGGATATAACCAAGTTTCTGTCCATGAGGATGACCGAGACAAGACAGCGTTCACCACTCCATGGGGAACCTTTCATTACGCTAAAATGCCTTTCGGTTTGAAGAATGAGGGTGCCACATTTCAGCGTGCAATGGACTTGGCTTTTGCAAATGAGAAGGATGTCTTTTTGGTGGTGTATTTGGATGATTTGACGGTGTTTTCCAAATCTGATGAAGAGCACATGTACCATCTTAAAACTGTCTTCCTAAAGTGCATAAAGTATGGCTTGTCGCTGAATCCAAAGAAGAGCTTGTTCACCATGGAAGAAGGCAAACTACTCGGGCATATTATCTCAAAAGATGGTATCTGTATAGACCCAACACGTGTGCAAGAAATTCAGCAAATCGATATGCCCCAGAATAAAAAAGAGATACAATCATTCAATGGTAAGATGAATTTCCTACGCCGCTTTGTACCCAATCTTGCTAAGCACCTAAGAGAGATGACTAACATGCTTAAGAAGGACAGCCAAGTGAAATGGACAGAGGAGGCTGTAAAATCTTTCAATTTGGTCAAATTGGCTCTTTCCACAGCTCCAGTTCTAGTCAGCCCAGACTACACTCAGGATTTCATATTGTTTTCATTTGCTTCAGAGCATACTATGGCAGCGGTATTATTGCAGAAGAGAGATGATCATGAAAGACCCATTGCATTTTTCAGCAGAGCTATAAGAGACGCAGCTTTAAAGTATAACATCATTGAGAAGCAGGCTCTTGCACTTGTGAAGGCATTAAAAGATTTCCGGGTGTATATTCTACATTCACACGTTCTGGCCTATGTTCCTAACGCTACTATAAAAGATGTTTTAGTGCAGGCCGATCCGGAAGGAAGAAGAGGCAAGTGGATTGTAGCCTTGCTGGAATATGATGTAGAAATAAAGCCCACAAAATTGGTGAAAGGACAGGGATTGGCGAAGCTAATGGCTGAATCAAACTTGCATGCTTTGGACATAAATTTGATCGCTGCTTTGTCCGATGAGAATGATGAAGAACCGCCAATTCAGGTATCTGAAATGTTTTCTCTTTCTCCATGGTATTCTGATACCATATATGTGCTCAAAAATTTGTCACCTCCGCCCAACATGACTAGAAACAAAGCGAGAACGCTCAGATTGAAAGTTGCCAAGTTCTGCATTCTTAATTCAGCACTGTATTGGAAAGATCCCGGTGGCGTTTTGTTAAATTGTTTGGTGGAAAAGGAAGCAAAGCAAGTCATGGAGGACTGCCACCAAGGAGATTGTGGAGGTCACCTCTTTTGGAAGTCAATAGCGAACAAAATTTTGAGAGTGGGGTACTATTGGCCAACATTATTTGCTGATGTATATAAGATGGTTAAGCACTGTCATAAGTGTCAAATTTTCGAACGAAAGCGAAAGTTGCAGCCTCTACCACTCAAGCCCATAGAGGTGAGCGCCCCTTTTCAGCAATGGGGGTTGGCTTTCATTAGCGAAATTCATCCCGCTTCTTCCGGATAGCATAGATGGATCCTCACAGCCACAGATTACTTCACAAAATGGATTGAGGTGATTCCCACCAGACAAGCTACAGATGCGGTAATCATTTCATTCCTCGAAAATAACATCTTGTCTTGGTTTGGTTGTCCGAACAAGCTAATCACCGATAACGCAATAGCTTTCAAATCAAAGTGGATGATAGAATTTTGTCATAAATATCACATTATTTTGGGTCATTCAACTGCCTATCATCTGCAAGGCAATGGATTGGTGGAATATTCAAACAAATCATTGGTCAACATAATTAAGAAGCTGCTGGAAATGAACAAGAAGAGCTGGCATAAGAGGTTGGTAAATGCGCTTTGGGCAGATCAGGTCAGCCAGAAGAAATCCATAGGTACGTCACCATTTGAGTTGGTTTATGGAGTTGATACAGTATTTCCTTCCTCTTTCGCTGCCCCGGTTGTCAAACTTCTTTAGGAGGCCGACAGTGTGTTAGCCTCCTGCTGCAGCAGGTTACTCATATTTCATGATTGACATTTTTACAGGCCAAATATGTCATACTTTGCATGCTGCAATGCTCCATATTTGCTAAACAGTCACCAAAGAAAGTGGCCATGAAAGAATGCTACTCAAAGTTCATCTACTGCATTCCAATTTTGAAGAGTCATTCCAGTTTGGTAGAATTTTCAGCTAAAGGGAGGTCCAAACAACCTAATCTTGGTCTCCCTAGGTTTCAATTTCCTGTTTTAGAATATAGAGGATGAACAATCTGTCCAAATAGCTTAATCTTGGCAAATTTTAGATAAGTAGAGAATCAAAGGAGCCCAACTGCTTAATTTGGGCCCTTGGAAGAAATAAGGGTAGTTTGTAGATAGGAAGGCATAAATAGAAAAATTTGAAATGCTGGGTCTGCAAGTCTAAGTGCACCCAAACCAAAAAGAAGAAAAAATGTTAGGTAAGTAGGCTGGGTAGGTAGTTTTGAGGTTGCAGAATGTTAATTTGTGATCGACTCCACATTTTCAAATATTACACTCATACAGATCACAGTCAGCAGGCAGCTCCCATTTGAATAACTTCAAGCGAGGCATGACTAACTTCCCCTTCTTCTTATTCCCTAAATCACTTACTAACTTCCCCTGAAGAGGTCAAGATCTGCTTGAATTCTCTTAGTTCATCATTTTCCATGTCATTAGCCTTGGTGAAGATCTGCTTCACTCAAGGAGGGTCCATATTTTCTCGATAAAGTTCTATCTCCCCTTTGAAGCCTAAGACCTCTGAAGCTTAGCGCTCTTCTTGTCATTTCCATATTAACCACTGACATTATTATTTAACTCCCTATATTTTCCCCATCCCTCTACTAAAACTATGTAAACAATCCCCTTATGTAAATATTCCCTCCCCCTGGTTGAAATATAACCACAAGTATCCCTCTGGGAATTACTAAGTCACCTGGACCTTAGTAACATCCCTCATCTCCGCATAATTCCCCTTTCCTAGTGTTTAGACCCCTTCCAAAACACAAAGAACCCCTCTCCAAATGCAAAAATCACCCTCGCGCATTTTCTTTGGAATTTATTAATGTTTGTTTAATAAATCACCAAGCGCCGAAACCCATTAACCCGTTTCCTAAAGTCTAAACCCACCCGCGCCGTGGAAAAATTAAACTTTAACGTGCGCGCTCTTTTATTAAATCCCACGCACCTTCGCCTCCCGTCCACCATCGGATCGCCTCCCCCAGATCCGACGGCCCCTGTTCATATCGGACGCCCTTATGTATTGGCACGTTACCACCCGATGTCCGACGGTTTTACCATCGTACATCGGGACAGGTGGCGACCTCCCATTGCATCGGGCCGCCCCTGACAGAAACCACCTCCGTACCAAAGGTGGTCCGATGCACAGGCCAAAACCGCCCTCCCCTCACGTAACAGGAGCGTTGCGTCACCCTGCCACGTTGCCTCCACATCACCTCACACTGCCTGCGCCTGGCCCACGTCACCCTACCACGTGTCACTGCCACGTCACCTTGCATGCTAACGTCACATCCGTACAAGATGGTCCCATTGTTGACGTCATGCTGGTGTCATCCGCCGTACCGTTGACGTTAGAAGCCAAAAAGAAGAAGAAGAAAAAAAAAAAAAACACGCAAGCGCGAAAGTCAAGCTTCAGAGCTCCGGAATGAAAAACAGAGGCAGTTTTCGATGCGCGATTAGCGCGAAGCGCTAATGACGCAACGCTAGGGGAAATGAGCCATATTGGAGAATCTTTAGGGAATCTTTTGATTCCTTAACCCATTTTGCACCGAAAAGGCCCGATTTTGCCAATTTAAATGCACTTGAAGACAGAGAGAGACCAGGAACAGAGATTAAAGAGTATCAGATCAAATATACAGACAAAAAGCATGTCGAAGAGTATCAGGAAGCGGCAGAGACTATCAATGTAGCGGCAAAGTGTATTAGAGGAGATTTTCTCAGGGCTCGAGGCAAATTTAGCATTAAAAGGAAAGCCCTGAAAGTCAAGAAGCAGTGGAAGACGCATTGAAAGCTCACCAGCACAAATGACTGCACATTAAACTCACAGAAGATCAGTGGACCAGAACTCAATGCACAGTTATGACAGAACCACTGCACCAAGTCAGACAAGACACCCCATCAACTCAACTTGATCCAGCTGCCTCTGGCGCAGCCCAAAGGACTTACTTGCATTTAATTCTAGCAACAATTAGGTTTTTAGAAAGCTTTTTTCCTGCAGACCTGTTTAGGTCGGTTGTAATAAATAACTTTAGATATTTTGCCTATATATACCACCCTGAAAAATGGAGTAGGGGTTGGTTGGTTGGTTAGTTTGCTTGGTCTGTGTTATTTCGATATTTCCTTGAGCAGAGACTCGCACTGTAAATGTGATACTTTCTATAATCAAAGACTGTTGAAGCATGGATTTTGAAACTGCCTACTGTGTTTAATTGGCCGAGGAGTGATTGTGGAATTCCTGTGATGCTACATGGTTCAATAAGTGTTTCTTAACTCTGTTAGTTTTTCATGTTTGTTTTATCATCAATCCGCCATCTAAATTGCAGAAAAGAAGAATAGTTTAGGATTTGCTTAGCTGCACCCTAGGCTTAATTTTTGCAATTTTTCATGTTTTCATCAGGAATAGCTATGAACATGCATACTTAAATGATCTTGTTTACGCTGTTTCTTTCACTTATGAATGATAGTTTAGGAATTCTTAACTGCTCCTAGACAAACATTCACTCACTTCTCCTCCCTGTTAGTTTTGATGAAAGATTCTTAATTGCCTTTCATCCCTGACCATCATTCCATCTGTTCAGCAAAATTGATAATTGCCTCATGTGTGGCTATCCCGCTCCATAATCCTCTTGTGACCAAGAAAACGCAACAGCAAGCCTTAATCCATGACTCCATGCCCAGTGGTTTGAAACTTATCACACTTTACCTTGCCTCTCTGCTCGGAATTATCTTCCTTGCATGCATCTTCCATCCAAACAAAAAATCAAAGCCCCTGAACCCAACAACTAGCCTAAAATCATCATCAACAAAGTTAAATCATTAAGAGAGAGCCCTCTCTGATTGCAGGTGGGCTAGAACCTGCAATCCAAAGATTGGTTTGTGGTTACCTCGGCCGTATCCCTTCAGGAGCCTAGGGACAACCTGAGTGATAACATAATGGCGAATCCACTGGGGAATTCCTCAGATAATCTCACTAAACCAGTCTGCAGCTCCACAGAGGAAGAAACCGACCTTTGAAAGTCTCGGTCGACCTGTGGTCTTAGAAAAATTTCCCCAAAAACAAGTTAGAAGTTGGCTCCTAAAAAGCAAATGTGTCATACAAGATCAAACCCTGATCCTAATCGCCTAACTCCTTTTGAAAATCCGAATTTAATCCCTAAGATCATTAGAAAACAAAAGCAACAAGAAGATCCAACTGCTTCGAGTCCTAAAACAGTTCAGCCAAGCAGTGTTCCAACCCCTGTCAAAGTTTTATTTCGGTCAACCCCAAGTTCCCCTGGTTCATCATCCCCTTCTCCAAGAAGCGCCTCTACACCTCCATCCTATACCCCTACTACCACTACTACTCCTTCTACCCCAGTTGTTCCTGCTATCCCAGTTGCCCCAGTTTTTCCACTTATCCCCATTAACATGGCTAATAGATATGCGCCCTTACAGCTGCTTGCTAATCTCGGGGCTATGCCTCAGGACTACCAAACAAAAATTACCTATTTTGATGGCACAAACTCCTGGACAGCCCTACAACATACAAAGAAAATGCAGGATTACTTTGAGAGTTATGAGATCAATGATGACAGTGTGAGAATGAAGATTTTTGTTCAAAGTTTGACCAGTGATGTCAGAACCTAGTTTAGGGCACTTACACCCAATTCCATATTAAATCGTGAAGCATTATACTAGACATTTATTAACAGATGGGAGAAAAAGAAAGATCCCCTACACATACTATCTGAGTATGATACTATCAAAAGAGGACCTCAGGAAACGGTTTTGGATTACTGTGCAAGGTTTAATAATGTTTACAATGCAATACCACAAAATTTAAGACCTCCACTTGGTCTCGCTTTGTACAAATTCCCTGATGGCTTTGATGCTGAGATGGCATATTAGTTAAGGGAAAGAGCCCCTCAAAGCCTTGCAGAGATGCAAGATGTTGTTGTTAGTGTGGAGGCAAATCTAATTGCCAAAAGGAATAGAGCCAGAACTGAGAGAAGAACCACCTTCAAGGAAGAACCCTTAGCCTTCGATCAGAAGCTAGATGCTATTATCAGTGGCATCCACAGGCCGGGAGACAGAGTGGACAATGTTGAGAGGAAAACATCATGGGAAGGACAACAGTCCAACACCATAAGGAACCCGAACTTCAGGAAAAATCAAAACACAAACGCTGGAAGGGCTAGTCCCAACCATGATGTCAGGCCTCCTTTCCAAGAAAACTATGCAGAGGCATCCACATCCAGTGAGCCCACAGATGGGACTCATATGAACCTGATAGATTCGGAAAATGAACAGCAAATCTTTCTCACTGAAGAGGACCAAGACTACCTTGATGTAAAACAATTTCAGACTAAGTCCGGTGAGTCTTTTGATTTCAAACAAGGTTATGATTCTGCTGTGTATGAAGTACACAAACAATATAAGTTGAGAAGAAGGACCATTGATGTCCCTGCATCTAGCAGAACAAAAGATAGCAAACAGCCCAACAAAATTAAAGACAATGTCACCATAACAAATTCGGCTAATAGCTCTGTCCCAAACCCGCATCAGGTAACTGTGGAGGATATAACAGACACACAGCCTCCTATTTATCGACCTCTACCTCCTTCTTCCTCAAAAGAAACTCTGAATGACACTCTAAAAAATCCTCCCAAAGCAGAAATACCACAAACTGTTATTCATCATAACGCTGACATTCCAAAGGAAAACACAGAGAGTATGCCTGAAAAATAGAAATCTACTGCTATCAACGCCAAGAACCCATCAGAAAAACCATTCAATTTGGAAACAGAGATTGGAAAACTCAAAATATCCATTCCCCTCTCAGAACTTGCCAAACATGATGTATATAGGCAACAAATTCAAATGTCACTTCAACTACCAGAGGTCAGGGATGATGTAAACGTTTTAGACGATACCCCTGAGCTGCTATTTGGTCCAGAAGTTAACGGAAAATCAACATATGGACCTGTTCCACCATTTTATGTCAGTCTGCACACACATGACAAAATATTGCATAATGATATGTTTGACTCAGGTGCCTCACATAACCTTATGCCCAAAGCTGTAATGGAAAGGTTGAACCTTGATGTCACAAGACCATACAAAGATCTATATTCCTTTGACTCAAGTCAAGTCAAATGTTTAGGTTTGATTAAAGACCTTTGTGTGTCTCTAGTCCAATTCCGCAACAAAACAATCCTAATGGACGTAGTAGTTGCTGACATTCCCACAAAGTATGGCATGCTCCTATCCAGATCGTGGGGAGCAAAACTGCAAGGATCCCTTCAACTTGACCTCTCTTATGCCACTATATCTGTCTTTGGGCAACCAAAGAGACTGTATAGAGAAACATTAATGAAGTATGTGGTAAGCAATGAGGAAAAGCCCCAAAATTTTCCAATTTACTCAATCCATTATGATATGGATTCTTTCATTTTATTTAATGATAACACCAATCCTCCAACTGATGATAAGCCATTATCTTTAGAACAAGAAACATACATCAATGAGGAATCGGTTGCCAATACCCATGGGATCGTCTCAACAGTCAAGGCAACCAGCAAACAGCAAGAAGAACATCCCGAAACAGAAATTGTAAGTCTGCCCACTCCTCAAATAACTGAAACTCTCAATACAAACCTCAAACAAGAAAACACATGGTATTTTGAGTTTGATGGTTCTGTCAACAAGTTAGGAGTAGGGGCAGGAGTATGGATTTACAATACACATGATAATCACGCAGAAGGCCACGCCTATAGACTAAATTTCAGATGTACAAACAACATGGCAGAGTATGAAGCTCTTCTCTTAGGCCTTAAATTGCTCAAAGTCCTAGGAGCTACAAAAGTGTCCATACTAGGTGACTCCGATTTGATTATACAACAAATGAAAGGTTACTTTGTTACTAATGACAGTAGAATGAGAGCTTACAGGGCTGCTGCCACCGAGATACTCAATCCTTTAAACAAATTCAAGCTTGCCAAAATTTCAAGAGATCATAATATTCATGCCCATAGTCTAGCAACTTTTGCTAGCACATGCAAGCTTCCCTTTGAACCAAATCACCATTTCACCGCTGAAATAAAACACAGACCTTCGGTCCCTAACAATGTTATGGATTGGCATGTGTTTCAAAATGATGCCCAGATTAACAATTTCCTCACTCTTGAGGGCGAATTTTCCAACACAAACATTGACATGGATGCCATGAATGATTCCCAACAGTGGACAGAAGAAAATTAGCAGGCTCTAACAGCCGCAACAACTAAACAAATCCTTAACCCAACTGTGTTTGACAACGCAAACATAGAACAGTTGAAACAAATGTGTTTAGAGGAAACAACCAAAGCAGAGGATGAGTTTATTGATCTAAAGAGTAATTTTCTGTCTGTCGGCCTTACTCCATTAGAAGACATGTTTGATGACAACGATGTGCCTAAAAATCCAAAAATGGAGCCTCTAAATGCTGCTATAGAAGAACACAACATAGGGACGGCAGAGCAGCCCAGAATGATTAAGTTGTCCAAAAATCTGCCCCCTGATCAAAAACCAAAATACGTGGATTTGTTCAAAGAATTCCAAGATGTATTTGCTTGGAGTTATGAGGACTTGAAGTCCTATGACACCTCAGTGATCCAACATACCATTCCCTTAAAACCAAATCAAAAATCGTTCAAACAGAAACTTAGAAGAATCAACCCCATGCTTCTTCCCCTTATTGAAAAAGAAATAAAGAGAATGTTTGAAGCAGGTATCATTGCACCCATCAGATTCTCTGAATGGGTATCTAATTTAGTTCCCACTAGGAAAAAAACAGGAGAGATAAGACTTTGTGTAGACTTGAGAAATTTAAACCAGGTCTCTCTAAAAGACCACTACCCTTTGCCCAAAATGGACCATATCTTACAAAGAGTAGTGGGTTCCTCTAGAATTTTTTTACTAGATGGATTTTCAGGATTTAATCAGATATTTGTTCACCCGGATGACCAAGACAAGACAGCCTTTACCACACCGTGGGGAACATTTAAGTACGTTAAAATGCCTTTCGGGCTGAAAAACGCTGGTGCGACCTTTCAAAGGGCAATGGATATTGCATTTGTCAAGGAGATACATGATTTCCTCGTTGTATACCTTGATGACCTAACCCCTTTCTCCAAATCTGACCAAGAGCACCTTAAACATCTAAGGCAAATTTTTATGACATGCAGGAAATATGGCATTTCCTTGAATCCCGAGAAGTCCCTGTTTGCCCTTGAGGAAGGCAAGCTTCTAGGCCATATCATATCAAAATATGGGATTAGAATTGATCCTGAAAGAATTCAAGCTATCCTCCAAATCCCTTATCCAGGGAACATAAAAGAGCTGCAAGCATTCCTTGGAAAGATCAATTTACTAAGGAGATTTATCCCAAACCTAGCTGAGCTAATAAGGTTGTTGAGCAATATGTTAAAAAAGGATGCCAAGGTAAAATGGTCTCTTGAGACCAAGCAAGCCTTCGAGAGTATCAAAACGACCTTGACTCAAACGCCTGTCCTCACTAGTCCACAATTCGACAAAGATTTTATCATTTTTTCTTTTGCATCCGAGCACACCATAGTCGCTGTCCTTTTACAAAAAGATGATCAAGGTAACGAAAAATCAATTGCTTTCTTTAGCCAAGCTTTAAGAGATGCACCCTTGAAATATCAGATTATGGAAAAGCAGGCTTATGCCCTAGTTAAGGCCATCAAAGATTTCATAATTTACATCTTATACTCCCACGTGATTGCCTATGTCCCAAACTCCGTTGTAAAAGATATATTAATTCAAGAGGGACTGGAAGGCAAACGAGGCAAGTGGATTGCTAGCATTCTTGAATACGACATCGAAATAAAACCTACCAAGCTGATAAAAGGACAAGGTTTAGCCAAACTAATGTCTGAAACAAATTTCCAAGCCTTAGACATGAATCAACTGGACAATGAACCAGAGCTGGCGACTCCACAGATCAGTGAAACCTTTTTGCAATCCCCATGGTATGCCAATATTTGCTTTGTATTGTTAAACCTGTGTGCTCCCCCAGGATTGTCCAGAACTAAGAAAACATTTTTAAGGATGAAATCATCAAAGTTTTGTGTCATAGATGGTGCTTTGTTTTGGAAAAATCATGAAGGAATATTGCTTCATTGTTTGACTATCAATGAAACTAACAACATCATAAAAGAATTCCATGCAGGGGACTATGGAGGACACTTATATTGGAAGTCCACTGCTGACAAGATTTTAAGGGCTGGTTATTATTGGCCCTCTCTTTTTGCAGATGTCAAGAAGTTTGCTGTTTCATGTCACAAATGCCAAATCTTTGAAGGGAAAAGAAAATTATTGCCTTTGCCCCTTAAGTCCATTTCAACTGAAAAGCCTTTTCAACAATGGGGTCTTGACTTCATTGGAGAAATTCATCCCTCTTCCTCAAGCCAACACAAGTGGATTCTGACAACCACCGATTATTTCACTAAGTGGATTGAAGCCATTCTATGTAGACATGCCAATGACTCCACCATTATCCAATTCCTTGAAAGCAATATCCTCTCCAGATTTGGCTGCCCTGAGAAAATCATTACTGACAACGTCGCTGCCTTCAAATCCAAAAAGATCATCAATTTCTGCCATAAATTCCACATTACCTTGGGCCACTCCACAACTTACTATCCTCAAGGTAATGCCTTGGCCGAATCATCCAACAAAAGCTTCATAAACATCATAAAGAAATTGCTGGAGGAAAACAAAAAGAACTGGCATAGGAAGCTCATAAATGCTCTGTGGGCAGATAGACTTTCAACTAAGAAATCCATTAGGATGAGCCCTTATGAGCTAGTATATGGCATGGAAGCCAAATTTCCTTCATCTTTGGGCATTCCTACTATTAAACTGTTGCAGGAGATTCAGGCTGAACCAAATGACATGCAGAGAAGAGTTAATCAAACCATTCATCTTCAGCAAACCAGAGAGCAGGTGTATGACAGAGCTCAAATGTTGCAAGAAAAACTCAAAAGGATGTTTGATAAGAAAGCCAAAGCAGAGGATTTATGGGTTGGCAGCAAAGTTCTAAGTTGGGATCAGCGCTGTGCAAGGCAATAACACATATTTTCTCAAATCTCTGGATGGCAGCACAGTTGAAGAAGGCCCTGTTAATGGCCGAATGCTAAAAAATTACAATGATCCCTTTTTAAAGGCCGGTGTTATTTTCTGTACATAGAATGTTTGTATATATCAACACTTTGATTTTATTTTGTAACAGTCCAAATGCTGAAGCATGCAGAAGAAAGCAGGCGGTGCTACATAATTTACTAGCAAATCAGTTGAGGGAAAGTGTTGTGTGTGGTCCAAAAGCTCAAATCAATCCATCAGTCAGCACTAAAAATTCTTCAAAGCACAGTAATAACAGAAGAATCAAGGCAATCTGACCTGCTGTTCTTGGCTTCTCACAAGGAGAAGACATCCCCAAGTGGAGCCACTGTTAGCCTCCTGCTGCAGCAGGTTACTCATATTTCATGATTGACATTTTTACAGGCCAAATATGTCATACTTTGCATGCTGCAATGCTCCATATTTGCTAAACAATCACCAAAGAAAGTGGCCATGAAAGAATGCTACTCAAAGTTCATCTACTACATTCCAATTTTGAAGAGTCATTCCAGTTTGGTAGAATTTTCAGCTAAAGGGAGGTCCAAACAGCCTAATCTTGGTCTCCCTAGGTTTCAATTTCCTGTTTTAAAATATAGAGAATGAACAATCTGTCCAAACAGCTTAATCTTGGCAAATTTTAGATATGTAGAGAATCAAAGGAGCCCAACTGCTTAATCTGGGCCCTTGGAAGAAATAAGGGTAGTTTGTAGATAGGAAGGCATAAAAAGAAAAAGTTGAAATGCTGGGTCTGCAAGTCTAAG
>APFE031024486.1:0-53295 GCA_000404065.3 Pinus taeda | reverse complement strand
GTTATGAAACCAGCTCAAGAAAAGATAGAAAAGATAGATCAACGCCTTAGAATTCAGCCTCTTCAAGGGGGCAACCTCCTTTACATTACATAAATTAACAATTCTTGGATGATACAAATGAAAAGACCTCCTTTCTATATGTAGGAGTCTAAGGGGTCATAACATAATCAGAGCCGACATAACGATAATAATGTAAGGGCACAATAATAATAATAGTGAGCTTCTATGGGGCACAATAGTAACAATATGGGCACTGCATGGGTACATCAATATAATAGGTGGGTTGTACTAATAACAATAAGGGGTTACACTAGTAGTATAGGGGCCTAACAGTTTTCAGCTAGAAATTCAGGGATTAGAATGAGTCATGCTTAGGGATTCGTGCAAGGATGATGAAAAGGAGGTCTAAGGATGTTGATTGATGCAGCTGAAAGCCTTATTGACTAGATGTGATATAATGGCCTATAACAGATTTCCCCCTAAAGCGCAAAGTCAGAAATGACAATTGATGATTGAAGTGCTTTACCTTGTGACAAGTTAGGATCAAGAATAACCAATGAGATCATCATTTGTTACAATACATTTACATCATGATATCTTTTTTGAGGGAGGAATACCCATACTTAATACATAAGATAATAATACATGTACAATGATTAAAAAACATGTTGACAGATGACTGATGGTGGACCCATGACTGGATGAATGTCTGTATGATCATAGCCCTCATACATTGTGATCTTGTATTGCTCCTAAAATCACAACTTGGATGGATGAAACTGGACCCGAGGTCTTCTATCTCATTCATACAACCAACCAATGTATAAGTCTAACCATGTGAATCAATGAGATGGAGTCAAAAATGGTAGACACCATTTGATTACCGTTCAATGCTGTAAGGCATTAACAAATGCGAGAGAAACACTGATGATGTTAATGGCTCTCAAGGTACTCTAATACAATTTGTATGGTGTGAATAAATGAGTTGATGTCGAACACCACACAAAATATTTCGGTTGAAAGCCAATGATGTAAACATGTCTCCGAGAGTGAGGAAACTTTCCATTGATGTATGTAAGAACCAAGGTACCAAGGGGTGTTTCTAAGTCAACTTCCTAGATAATGAGTTGATGTCGACAGGAAGCAACCTATCGTAGGAGGGCCTTGATGTATCCCCCATCAACAACATGAAATGGGTACGATGATTTGAGACAGAATGATCAAAATGGTGTTGAAACAAAACTAGATCAGGAAAGGTAGACATTGAATAAAGGCTTGAGAGTATTGTAGCATATATTAACTGAATGACTTCTCTTGAACACAACGACAACATTGAATGGAGTTGCCAAAATTGACCCAAAACCAAAAGCAGAGGCTTTGGAAAGGTATGATAAACCAAAAGACAAGATGATTTCCCAACCCAACAACCATGAAGATGAAGTGGAAGAGTGTCATTTTCAAGAGAGACTCGCTACCATTAGCAAAATGGAGTACCCTGCTTTCGCAATTTCCAACCATATTGGTCAGTACCTCTTTATCTTTCAACATGCTTGAGGAGGATAACATATGCTTGATTTGTAAGTCCATCCTTCAGATGAATCCCTTTGAGAATATTTAACGAACCCAGAGAAGGAGTGGTTCGGTCCCATCATGAATGACGAGTCCATCATTATTTGATGTTTTAACGAGTCCAACAAAGGTAAAACTCGACATTTTTTTCATGTTTATAGAGTTTGAAAAATAGGCAGAAAAGAAAACTCTAGATGTTCCTTTTCGTAAATAGTCCCTTAGATTTGAAAAGGCAGAAAATAATACCCAAGAGAACCTCTTAGCCATGTTCGACTAAGGTATTCATTTTTCATAATTAGTCTATCTCAATCCAAAAAATGGTTAAACTTATACTAAGTAGATGTCTTTCATTTACTTTCACGAGTTCGAAAAGGCAAGTGCTCGGTAATATTTTTGTATTTTGGGAGTTTGAAAAGAGCTGAAAGAGGACTCCATGGGTGATCAGTAGCTCAAAATTTGCCAAAAATTCAAATTTGTCATAATGATTTGGAACCCGAATGACCACGTAGATCTTGTTGTAATGATTTTGGTGCAACTTGTTTCATGGAAAACCAATATCATATGCTCAAGATATCGCGTGTTGATCGTTTACTCAAACAAGCAAAATTTTTGTAGGAGCTAACAGATGTTGACTGGGCATCTGTACAGTCCAGTCAGCAAAAAGGAATATTCTTGGTATATTCCCTCATCATATTCTTAAGCTCAGTGGAAGCATCCTATTCGTCCACGTGTTTTTGTTTAGGCCAATGAGTAGATGACACGTGGCTAAGCCTAAGGCCACGATGTGTCCTCCTCGAGTTACAACAAAATTTGTTATGGAAGACAGGGCAAAGGTCGGGCTCAACCACACAACCTCCCATAGCACAGTGCCAAGTCTTACCACTCTACCTAACTTATGGTTCTTAACATATGGGGAGGCGAGTTATTGTTAATGTTTAATGCCACAATGGTTGGGGGGTCGGGCAAACTTAACTGTCCCCCATGTGAACACCATGACTACCAGCATCAAACGGTTATTGTGACCGCTAAAGGTCACTGCAACCACCTGACCGTCGGACTAAAGCGCTATCATGTGAACGTGCCTTCCTAAATCGCTAACGTTTAATGTGACCGTCAAAAGGGAGGGGGGGAGGGGGGGGGGGTGCCGGGGCGCGCGCAGAGTTGAGGGCTAGCCCTTAGGCGCATGGCCCCACATATGACTAATCTTTTGGTTTTTAGGCCTTAGCGGCTAAATTAAGGGTCCTACAATTCTGCCCGATTTTTGGTGAAAATGTCGCTTAGTTAGAGCGTTTGGCGGGCAAAATTGTAAGATAATGCCGGATTTTGTGCAATTTGTAGAGTGAATAGTGGAGAAAATAGAAGAGGTCGTAACTTTTCTATTTTTCGACCAAGTTGGGTGAAAAAATAGGTTAGGTATCCATTTTTGGACATTCTAGACTCATTGGAGCAGTTTTAAGAATCAAAGGAGCACTTCTAGATAGGATTTTTGCATATTAAAGTCTATGGATGCCATGGTCAACCAGAGTGTTGATTCAGTTTATGGAGGAGTTTGAAGATGGATATGACCTTGCAGGGGCTTTCCAGCGTCCATGTGCTTTCTGCAACAACTATTACATCAGTGTTGTAGCTTTTATTCCTCTTTTCTCTATGTGCTTTGGAGAAGAAACTTGTTTATGTACTTCAAGTGGATTGTGGTATTGTTGATGCTCTATGAAGTTGTAGTATGGGGTCTTGGTATAAGATTCCTTTGTTGTTGAAAGTTTACATGTTTGACTGTAGGTTTACATGTATATGGAGTGATAAATCTTGAATAAGTTTGTTTCTTTGAAGGAGAAACTAACCATTCCATTTCTTAGCACTTTATGTACTCTTCTTATCTGAACTTTAAGCATAATGAGATGGGGTCAAGCCATTAGAGATGATCCAAAGAGATGTAGCCCAAGAGGGGTGAACTCCTTTAACAATGGTTGGTGTATTACTCATTAATGTATGCTTCCATTCAGTGTTTTGATTTCATGTTTTATGTTGTTCATGAAATCAACTTAAGAAACACACACATCAAAACTCATGTTTTTATTTGCTATTTTGGAGTACAAACCTCAAGCACATTTTTGTATTTTGATGAGGATCTTAGCACAGAAAAGTAATGTTCCACATTTAGATCAAGTTGGTATCAGAGAATTGGCTTGCTTTGTACAAGGAGGAATTGACTGTTGTTTTCAAGTGAATGTGTTTTGAAGCTCAAGTGAGAAGAATGTTTTGGAAAAGAGAGAAAGATTGTTACAGTCTCTACCACCAGTTATACCTCAAGTTGCAGTAGAAGCTTCAAGCAAAGCATGTCCCAAGGAGGAGAGCTTTCAAGAATGTCAGAGGATGTGAAGGCTTTTAAAAAGGCTTTCTTAAACATGGAAGAAATGGTGAAAGTCCTCTATGAAGAGAGGAATATCAAATTTCAAGGTGAAAGCTCTAGACCTCCAAGAGGAGAATGTTCTCTAAGGGAAGAAGGTAACAAGAATGGTGATAAACCACCATCTTCTCCACAATATTCATGTTTTTCTACAAATCTTATGCAAGATGCTAGTGTAGAAAGTCCCTCGGAGAAGGTAGATGGACAATTTTGTACCTTTTGTCCACATGATGTGGAGGATGAGGTTCTATCAGTACCCAAATTAAAGGAGCTGAAAGAAGAGAGCCAAAGAGTCCAAGAGGACACATCTAGAATCAAAAGAGATTTTGAAAACATCTTTGTACGTCAATCAAAAGATGAGGCAAATCATAAGCATTTACATGATTCCTCTTTACATTAAATTTTTTATGTAAATTCATTTGCACCCTTTGAAAAACACAGTAAAGGCATTGGATCCAAGCTCTTGACCAAGATGGGTTATAAGGGAGGAGGCCTTGGAGTGAACCATCAAGGCATTAAGAATCAAATTGAGGCAAAGGAGAGGCCTAAATATGAAGGCTTAGGCTATGTTGCAAAAGAAGAATGGTCTTATAGTGATAGCTCATAGGTATCGTGTTCCTTTTTCCATAAAAGAGGACATGAGGAGGCAAGATGTTGGGATTTGCATCCAAAATTGGTACCCGCTTGGTTCCTCAAGAATAAGGAGGACTTGAAGTGAAAAACATCTCCAAAGGGAGATGAAAAAGTTGAAGAAGAAACAAATATAAGTTCTTCTTGCCATGCAAGTTCCTCATGCAAGAAGCGTAAACCAAAGGATGAAAAAAAGAGGTATAATTGTCTTGTTAATTCAAATGCTTTTCACAATGGAAAACAACATGTTGATTTGAATAACATTTTGAGGAATTTGTTTCCATGCATTTTTTTTCCTTTCATCTAACCATTGTGTAGATAAGTGCTATAAAAGGAAAGCAATCATCAAGGATATGTTTATGTCAAGTGGATTTGAGACCGAAAAGATAAAATCTCATCCAAGGTTAAAGACATGTGAGCCAAGAGAAGCTGAAAAGAAATTTTGCACTCACTACAATATCAGTGGGCATTGGGTCGAGAAGTGTTGGAAATTGTTTCCACAGCTTCATCTTGGCAATGGAAAGCAAATTATGCAAGCATTAGAAGAGGAATCAACAAAAGAGAAAGTGGTGCAAGATACGACCATCCCTTAAGTAGCTCCAAAAGAAGAAAAAGTTCAAATAGAGGGCTCATTTACCTAGTTGGGTAAGAAATGGGCGGACTATTTGTCCAACTGAAGTTTGTAAATCTTTGTTTTGTACTAGTTTCATATCCCCATAGTTGGGGAATTTGTAAAAGTGATGTTCATAAACAAATCACTTATACACAACAGTGTTTTCTTTGGCATTGTTATGCTAGTTTGGCTTGTTGATAGTCAATTTGAATGGAAAATTTGGGAGTCAAGTTTATTCCATCTTGTAAAATGCATTTCTATTTGTAGTTTAAGAAAGTATTTTAAAATTGTTGTATGAGTAGTTGCATCACATTCAGTATACTACAAATTTGTTAAGCACTCGAGTTATACAAGTATTCACTATGTGAAACTTGTTTTGGTTCATTTGTCAAAGTCTTTTTCGGATCTTATCCTTGATAAGGATTTTGAATAAGATCATCATGGGAATTCTTCTTGGGAAGGATGTTGTTGTAGATGGCCATAATGACATGGACAAGTCGAGAAGAACATTGAACTGGAATTATTTGGTCAGGTTATATTTCAAGTTTAGTTTGAGAAAAAGCTAAGACAAGTACAAGTCAACAAACCACAATCATCGATTAGATCAAGTTTGGAAAAGTGAAGAAACTGTTCCTTCAAATTCTGAAAAATTGAAAGTGAACTTTTGGGGACCAAAAGTTTTCAGTGGGGAAGAGTGATCAGGAGCTCAAAATTTGCCAAAAATTCAAATTTTTCAAAATGGTTTGGAACTTGAACAACCGCATAGATCTTGTCATCCTGATTTTGGCACAACTTGCTTCATGGAAAATTGATATCATATGCTCAAGATATCGTGTGTTGATCGTTTGCTCAAACAAGAAAATTTTTTGCAGGTGCTGACAGGGACACTGATCGAGCATCCGTACAGTCTAGTCAGCAAAAAGTAATATTCTTGGTATATTCCATTGACATATTCTTCAGAGTATTCTCAGGCTTGGTGGCATCGTCCTATTGGTCCACATGTTTTTGTTTGGTCCAATGAGGAGGTGACACATGGCTAAGTGTAAGGTCACCACATGTCCTCCTCGAGTTACGGAAAAATTTGTTATGGTAGATAGGGCAGAGGACAGACTTGACCCCACGACCTCCCATAGCACAACGCCAAGCCTTACCACTCCACCTAAATGATGGTTCTTAAGCATATGGGGAGGCGGGTTATTGTTAACGTTTAATGCCGCAATGGTTGGGGGGTCAGGTGGACTTAACCGCCCCACATGTGAACACCATAAATGCCAACATCAAACGTTTATTGTGACCGCACCACCACCTGACCGCCAGACTAAACCGCCATCATGTGCATGCGCCTTCATAAACCGCTAACGTTTAATGTAATCATCGAAGGGAGGGGGCCAGTGCCGAGGGCTAGCCCTTGGGCGCATGGCCCCCTATATGACCAATCTTTTGGTTTTTAGTCCTCAGCGACTAAATTAATGATCCTACAAATCCATCCAATTTTTGGCGAAACTATCGCTTAGTTAGAACGCTTGGCAGGCGAAATTTTAGGATGATGCCAGTTTTTGTGCAATTTGTAGAGCAAATAGTGGAGAAACTAGGAGAGATCATAACTTCTCCAGTTTTCCACCAAATTGGGTGCAAATAGAGGCTAGGTAGCCATTTTTAGACATTCTGGACTCACTGGAGCAGTTTTAAAAATCAAAGTACTTCTAGATAGTTTATGGTCCAACCAGAGTGTTGATTCAATTTATGGAGGAGTTTGAAGATGGAGATGACCTTGCAGGGGTTCTCTAGCCTCCATGTGCTTTCTGCAATAGCTATTACATCAGCTCTGTAGCTTTTATTCCTCTTTTCTCTATGTTTTTGGAGAAGAGACTTGTTTACGTACTTCAAATGGATTATGGTACTGTTGATGCTCTATTAAGTTGGAGTATGGGGTCTTGGTATAAGATGCCTTTGTTTGCTGAAAGTTTACATGTTTGAATATAGGTTTACATGTATATGGAGTGATAACTCTTCCAGAAGTTTGTTTCTTTGAAGGAGAAACTAACCATTCCATTTCTCATCACTTTATGTACTCTTCTTATCTAAACATTGAGCATAATGAGAAGGGATCAAGCCATTAGAGTTGATCCAAGGAGATGTAGCACAGGAGGTGTTAGCCTCCTGCTCATAGCAGGTATTCATCTTTCATGATTGACATTTTTACAGCCAAATATGTCATGCTCCGTAGGCTGCAATGTTCCATATTTGATACTCAGGCCAAAGAAATTTCCATGAGAGTCTGCCAAACTAAGTGCCTCTGATGTATTCCAATTTTGAGGAGTTATTCCATTTTTGAAGAATTTTTAGTTGAAGGGAGGTCCAAACAGCTTAATCTTGGTCTCCCTAGGTTTCAATTTCCTGTTGTAGAATATAGAGAATCATTGTCTGCCCAAACAGCTTAATCTGGACAGATTCTTAGATAGGTAGAGAAGCAAGGGTGCTCAACAGCTTAATCTGAGCCCTTGGAAGAAATAATGGTAGTTTTTAGATAGGAGGGCAGTTTAAAAAGAAAAAGGCAATCGGGGTTTGCAAGTCTAAGTGCACCCTTCCTGAAGTAACAAAAAATGCTAGGTGTATTAGGCTGGGTAGGTAGCCTGGGGTTGCAGAAGCAAGATCATCTTCAGTTTTGACCTAAACAAAGAAAGCTCATCTCATTAGAAGCATGAGTGTCGTGGCAGTTGTTTGATGGTACAACAAGGAAGCATGTCTAACTCCCCCTTCGTCCCCTCAGAAATCATTCACTAACATCCCCTCAAGGACTTTTGGATTTGCCCAAAAAGTCCATTTTCACTCCATTCTGGTTGAAAACCAAGTTGACTTCTGAAGTTGACTTACTGAAAAGAAGCCACATTTCTTGTGTAAAATCTTTTCCCCATATCCTATTCAAATCACATATCTAAGTTCCAGATCTTGAACTTGGCATCATTTCCCTTACATTTCCACTTCACCAAGTCATATTAACTCCTAATTCTACTATATAGCTCCCTAACTACTTTCCCATCCCTATTATACAAAAAACTATATAAAAAACCCCAAAAATACCAAATATTCATTCCCATGGCAACTATAGCCTGATAACAATAGTCGGGAAATATTAGGTTCATTTGGGATCTAATATTAGCCTTTCCGCGTTCACTTACCCTTAGGATTTATTTAACACCCTGTTAAATAAATAACTATGTTCAGCCACCCCCTCCGTGCACTTTGCATTTGGATTTTATTAATGTCCGATTAATAAATAACCATAGTCCCGCGCCAAAACACATTAACCTCTAAACCTAAAGTCCAAAACCCACCCGAGGCCGTGAAAAATTCATGTTTATCGGGCGCGCTGTTCTGCTAAACCCCGTTCATCTCGCCCTCCCATCCACCGTCAGATCACTCCCCATAGATCCAACGGCCCTCATGCATATCGGGCACCCCTTCATAGCGGCAAGATAGTACCCGATGGTCAACGGTTTCACCGTCATACACCAGGACAGCTGTCGGCCGCCTATTGCATCGGGCTACCCCTGACAGATACCGCTCCCGTACCAAAAGCGGTCTGACGCAAACCCCTTACCGCCCTCCCTTGTTGCTTATGTCACCGCATGACGATGCCGCCACCTCACCTGCCACTGTGCTGCACCCTGCTGCGTCACCCTGCTGTGTCACCCTGCCATGTCACCCTGATGACGTCATCATTTGTACTGGGTCCCACTGCTGACATCATGCTGACGTCACCCACCGTACCGCTGATGTCACCTACTGTACTGCTGACTTCATCCGCCAAAAGGAAAGCGCGCAAGTGCGAAATCAATGCTTCGGAGGCTCGGAATCAAATTCTGAGGCAGTTTTCGATGCACGATTAGCGCTTAGCGCTAATCGCACATCGCTACGGGAAATAGGCCAAAATGGGGAGTCTTTATTTTCAGCGGCTATTTTTGCCTCGAAAGGGCAGAAAAGGGACAATTTAACAGTTTTTAGCATATCAGAGAAAAGAAGTAGCCCAGATTCAATTGAAAAGTATCAGTGAAGCGGCAAAGAGTATCAGATCGACCATAAGGAAGCGGTGAAGCCATTTAAAGGCTCTCAGACCACAATTAATGCATAGTAAAGCCACTCAAGAGCAGTGGAACAGAGACCAATGCGCAGTTATAATGAATGGCCAGCGCATAACAGCAAAAGACAGATAGCCTCATTTTTTAAACAACTGCCCCCAGCGCCGCATTAGATAGATATTTTCATTTCTTATAAGACAAGTTAGGTTAACTGCATTTATTTCCTAAAAAAGATCTTCTAGCAGATTTTTGTTGTAGATATTTTGCCTATAAATACAGCCCTGAACAATGTAATAAGGGTTGGTGGGTTGTTTGGTTGATCTCTCATTTTGAGAGTTGCACTGTAAATATTAAGAACTTCTGTAATCAAATATTGTTGGAATGCTTGCATCTGAACGGGTTGGTTGTGCTTTTAATGGCTGAAGAAATTGGTATGGAATTCTCGTGCTTGCTCATGGTTCAATAAGTTTTTCCTCCCTTCGTTTATCAGTTTATACATCGCTGTACCAAATATAAATCATAATCTAAGTTGCAGGAAAAAAGAATAGACTAGAATTGGTTTTCATGCCCTCTGTGCTCAATTCTTGTAACTTTCCATGTTTTACTCTGAATCAGTGATGAATATGCATTCTTAATTGCGCATGTTTAAGCTGTCCCCTTCACATATGAATGTTGTCTAGGAATTCTTCATTGCTCCTAGATATTATTCATCCACTTTCCCTTTTTGGCTGGATGAGAGATCCTTAATTGCCTCTCATTCCCTAACCTCCATTTCATTCTTGTTCCAGCACAAATCATTGTGCCATGTGTAGCTATCCTGCTCCCTATTCCCTTCTTCTACCAAAGAAAACACACCCTTCAGTTCACAGTCATGACTCCATGCCCAATGGTTTGAACTTCTTACACTTTGCATGTCAACTCTGATTGATTAAGATCAACCATCCCACTAAACCAAATCAAAACCCATGTGCATCATATCTAGCCTAAAATCACCCCTTAAACAAAGTTAAAACCTGAAGAGATAGCCCTCTCTGACTGTTGGTAGGCTAGGACCTGCAGTCCAAAGATTGTTTTGTGGTTACCTCGGCCGTATTCCCTTGGGAGTCAAAGGGAACAACTTGGGTGATAACAGGAGGGGTGAACTCATTTAACAATGGCTAATGTATTACTGATTAATGTATGCTTCCATTCAGTGTTTTGATTTCATGTTTTAATTTGTTCATGAAATTAACTTAAGAAAACACACATCAAAACTCATGTTCTTACTTGCTATTTTGGAGTACAAAACTCAAGCACATTTTTGTATTCTAATGAGGATCTTAGCATAGAGAATTAATATTCCATATTCAGATTAAGGGGGTTCCTTTTTTGTAATTTTATGGAGCCTGAAAAAGTGATAACAATATACTCCTTGGTCGAAATAATTTGTTCAAAACATGGCAAAATTTGTCAACCACCTGTTAACCTAGTTAGAACATCATAAAAAGGATTAAAAATGTTTGTTTCATGGTAAAAATAGGTTTTTACTAAGTCAAAATGGTAAATGTGAATAAAATAATGGAAGAAACAACCATAAATATTCAAAATGGCTATTCATATTTACTATTTCACATTTACCTTCAACAATGAGAGTTCTGAGTAGTTTTTGCCCTCGATCTTCTGCAGTTGATTGCACTCGATACGATGGATTGTTTCAAGTATCGTCACTTCTAGGTAGGAGCTAAGACCTTTCAATTTCAATTCATCGTCCCATTTTACGATTTCATGCAAGTTTTAGGTATTTTTTAGGGTCCTGGCATTCAAAAATTCACCCTAGGACCGATGGAGGCTAAGAGAGTCAAAAATTGCGTTGCACCTAAGTGATGGTACAATGCAAGTAGAGGTGCAACGCTCTGTCTCCTTCCTTGGGGGTGCATTGGGCACAAATCCCAAATTTGTTTGCCAGTTTCCCTTCAAAATTTCTAAGTTTTGTTGTATGGAAAGGATCCTAATGAGTTTTCATTTGATGTTTCAGGTCTTCATTAGCATAAAATGGATTTTATCTGGAGAGAAAGAGAACATAAAGAACAATATTTAAATGAAGCTAATGATCCTGCTACCATCTAGGCACTAAAGGATTTTGGATTGTTAAAATTCTTCAAGCTTCTTGGTATGAGGCAACAAATGGAGCTACTAGAATATCTTGTTCATGCATGGGATGTGTAAGCACATGCATTCCAATTTAGGGAACATATTCTCAAGATCACAGTAGAGGAAATATGTTTTCTGACAGGTTCATCCAGATGAGGTGCCCTTATCTCTCTCCTAGGTGGGAGAAGGGGTGGAGAAATAGTGAAAGACTATATCACTACTTACTACAAACCTCAATCCAAACTTACTATAGATGGAAAGATCAACATAAAATATGTAACCATTTTTCCCTTAAGAACAACTTATTCATCATTGCCAGATTAGTGGGTAGCTCAACACTTCATGTAGCTAGATGATCATACATGCAGTACGCTGTGGAGTGTTTGGAGCCAACAAGCTTCAACTGGAATGAGGGAGTATTGGTCAAGTTGGAAAAACTTTTGATACAGTTCCATCTTAATCTCTTTTTCCCTAGAATGGATTCCATTACTTCAGCCTCAACATATTACTCTTGAGCCCATCGATCTAAGGGCACTAGAGATGAGGAGGTGGATAGTTCATATGTCCTGATATGCAGATCTATCAGTCATCATATTTTCACAAGCCTTCTTTGGATGGCTACGCAGACAGTTCATTATGGTCACTGATTATCTATACGCAGGGATGAATTTTCTCGATGACCCTAAGCTTGTGCTTCCTAAGGGTGAGCGATGGGATGTTATAAGTAAGATATTTCAACCATTTTAATTTTTGAGATTTTTACAAATAAAAATTGTGTTTTTGATGTTTCCAAGACTTAAACTATTGATTTTTCATGCAGATATTGGGCCTTATTCGGTCGATAGGTGCTTCATATCTCCGTCGTGCAGGAGAAAATCCATAAGCAACAGTAGAACCAACACAGGTTGTTGCAGTAGGATTGGATGCACTACGGGATCTAAATGTAGCTGAGATTCTAGCTAATGTGGAGCACCACATGGAGGGGTTGACTCACGGGATATATGAGAACACAATTGACCAGGTTTAGTTGTGACTTCAACAACACACCGTCGGAGTGCTTAGTTGTTTTCATCGACTAGTACATAAGATAGCTCGTGCAATGTCTTGTTATCATGAGCACTTTGATTAGTCTACTTAGATATTTGCATGTGGTTTTGTATATGGGTTATGTGGCCATATGTGTCTCGGGCACAAATTTTGTAAAACCAAAATATATATATATATATATATATATATTTATATTTATATAGTCTTTCAATGTTTTTGTGTTCCTATTGTACTTTCAATGATGTGATATATATTGAAATTTCTTTACATTCGTTGCAAATATCTATCTAAAACATGACTAGCAAGCGCATCTGTCAATGTATTTAGAATTATAGAAATGTGTTCAAATTGTATGAAATCAAAACGCCTTTCTAGGAGGAGAACCCTTAAAAGCATACACAAGATGGTAGAACTTCTAACTAAATAAATATTAGCAAGTTGTACTACCACGAGTTCTGAGTCAAGTCTGACAACTAAGTGACAATACCAAGTGAAATAACACCAGAGAGTAGCTCGACCACTGTGTTATACTCAACGATATTGTTGGTAGAGTGACCAATAAAAATCCCTTGTACACTCATTAACTTGCCACTCGAAGCAAAGATATCCCACGCTACGAAGGATAGGTTCTAAGTACTATGGATAGCACCATAGGCATAACCAAAATACGGTTAAAGGGATGCCAACATTTGCAAACCAAACGTAAAAGGAATCAACATAAACCTTAGGAAACTCTAAAGAGACACACCACAAACACACTCAACACACCTATATACAGGAGGTACACATTGTTACTATGCATGAGATCAAGCATAGTATTTTTTTTTAGGTACAACCCATTCTTAGGCTACGCTAGTGGAATTCCATCAAAATTGACTAACTCATAGGCCCCTTTTGCAAAGACATGTTTGAAAATATATGGACCTAGCCACATAGGTTGGAACTTTCCTGAGCCTAACTTATCAGATCTTGGTCATATAAGAGAACAAGGTCTCCTTCTGAGAAGACATGAATCTTGACACTTTTGTCATATTGCGCCATGATACGTCTTTTATGAGCTTCATTAGCTATAGTGACATCACGTCGTGTCTCATCTAATCATATCAGATGTAAAATACATTCCTCTCCTACAAAAGTGGCAGGAAGAAGTTCGACAACTAGTTTTAGTGATGGAATCTCACATTCGATTAGAAGGATTGCTTCCAGACCATAAACCAACTTAAAGAGTGTAAATCCAGTAGGAGTCCTCATTGAGGTTTGGTATGCCCATAAGGCAGGGTAAAGGAGCAAATGTTAGTCTGATTTATGGACCCTTACCATATGTTGAAGCATAGTTTTGATAACTTTATTGATAGCCTCAACTTGTCCATTAGCTTGAGTATAGTAGGGAGTGGAACTCTTATGGAAAAGTCCCAACTTAGTAGTTATTTTGGTCATCATATGATTCCAAACATTCTTTCCCTGATCCTTAACTATGGCTTGCGAAACACCAAACCATGCGATAACATGATTGAAAAAGAAATAAGCAATCGTTTCGCCTGTCTTGTTAAATGTAAGCATCGCCTCGACCCATTTAGTAAAATAATCTACGACGACAATGATATAACCATGCCCCTAGGCCGACTAAGGGTTACATGTCATGAAGTTGATACCCCATTTCAAAAATGGTCCAGCGATGATAACGAGTTATAATGGAGTGGGCGAGGCATGACTCTTACGATCATAAATTTGACATACATGACACTTTTGGATAGCGAGAATACAATATTGAAAAATGGTAGGCCAAAAGTAACCAGCACATAAGAGCTTCTGCGCGGTAGCGTAGCCAGATAAATGACTGCCACTTGCCCCCGAGTTGCATTCATTAAGGAATTTATCAGCCTCCTCATGCATGAAGCACCTTCGTAGAATTGTATCAATATTGCGTCGAGAAAGGGTTCACCAATAATGATGTAATTATTGGCTTGGTATCGAATACATTGTTGCTCGGAGCAAAAGGTATCATACTGGAAAGTCTGGGTCTGGAGATAAATCAAAATGTCTCCATACCATAGGTCAGATGACGAAATTAGAAACAATGATTCGTCAAGGATAGAATTGTCAGATGTCGATTCAGAATCAAGGGAAGGAAGGTCGCACATAAGCTTAGCGAAAACCAAGGATTTCTTTTTGACTTGGATTTGATGAATTCCAAGTCAAACTCTTGCAGGATGAAAATCCATATAGATTATTTGCTCGCCAACAATTTACGTGACAAAACGTGCCCTAGGGTTGCAATCTGAAACTACTGTATTTTTTCAGAGCAAGATGTAATGGTGGAACCTTTGAACTGCTTGAACAGCCGCCAAAGCCAACTTTTCTACGTGGCTATACCTGATCTCAGTATCATTGAGTTTTGACTCAGATAATATATGGGTTGTTATGTCCCTACATAAACTTCTTGGAACAATACCATTTCTATAGTATTAATGGCAGCATCGGGATACAAGAAATAGTCGTGCTAGTAATCAAGGGGATATAATAGAGATGCCAAACCAGAACACCTTTCAGGGCATCAAATGCTTTCTAAGTTACATTATCCCAAAGGAAGGGAACCCCTTTCTTAAGCAGACGAGTGAATCCTTTGGTCAACTCAGCGTAATTCGAGACAAACCGTCACAGTAAGTTAGCTTTCCCTTGAAGTCGTTGTAACTGAACTATTGAAGAAAGGTGTAAGAAAATCGATGATTTCCTATACTTTTAGAGGATCAATACAAATTCTAAGTTTCAAAATAACAAAACTAAGAATATGACTAAAATTAACGCATAACACACATCTGTGCGGATTCAGTCGAATATTATAGTGTCTACACCATAAGAAAATGGCCCTCAGATGCATCAGGTGATCATCCTGATACTTAGAATGAGCAGGGAGATCATCCAAATAGGGTTGCAAGATATGTTTAATATCATGAAAAGCATAATCCATTACCCATTGAAATTCCACCCCAACATTCTTTAGACCAAATGGGAGTTTATGGTAGGTAAATGTACCCAAGGGACAAATAAATGCAGTCTTAGGTTGATCTGCTAGGATAATGTTGATTTGATTAAATCTAGAGAAACCATCCATGAAAGAATAAATTTCACAACCGGTGTAGTCATCAACAATCTGGTCGATGAATGGGGTCGGGTAATTGTCCTTTGGAAAATCGCGATTCTGTAACAACCCTAGTGAAAACTTCATGCAATAAAAGTTAATAAAGGAGAAAATAAGGCCACATGTAAGGGACACTTATTCCAAGCTGAATGATTGGGCAAAGATATCCTAGTGGACATCATTGGATGTGTGTTTTGGCTAAGGAAAATTGGTAAATGCTAAGGCAAAAAGGAATTTTTGGCACATTTATTTATGAAAATAAAGGAAATTAGGAGAAAAGGAAGGTAAAAGGTCACAGGTTGCATGTGAGCATGAAAATGAAGGAAAGTAATGGAAAATGAAGGAATTAGAGGCCTCATTGATAAAAAAAAACTTTTGAGGATTAGTTAGCAAGTTCCTCATTGTTAGGCTTGCTCAATGTTAAGATTTTATCAGTTCAAGTTTGGAGCTTTCTCATTATTATCTCTCTCTCACTCTTGGTCACTTAAAGTTTTCTCGGAGCACTCTAGTTTGGAGCAAAGGAAAGGGAAAGCAAGGAAAGGAAAGGAAAAGCAAGCAAGGATCAAGGAAAGGAAGCAACTTCAGTAGGAATACTTGTAGGTAACATTTTGCATGTGTGATTTCCTAGCTATTTTGGACATGCACGACTTTGCATGTTGGTGTATAGTTATCTTGCTGTCGGTGGCATGGTTTTTTCAGATTATGAAAGTGGATTTCGGCCTAGCTTAGCATTTTTCTGCATGCCATGGTATGTTGGGATGTTATTTCGGTTTTTGAGGTTTGGAATTGCCGAATGGATTTCGGAATCTAGGGCAGAGGTGGTCTCAAGGTTCATTCCCAAAGGCCTAGGAATCCCTTAACCGGTTTTAGCGAGATACACGGTAAAGCCTAAGGGACAAGACTCGGTTTAGGGCCTAGTGACATGGGTTTGGATTGTGGTAAAGCATGAGAGACAAGGAGATGGAAAATTCCTCAAGGACAATGATGGATTTTGGATGGCATTCCAAGTTCAGTTCGGTTGTAATCAAAGCACCGGTTTTGGTATGATCACGGTTTGACCAAGGTGGAGGTTGTTTAACCTCTGGATTCCCTTGGTTGTTCTTTAATTAGTTTTTGGTTCAGCCATGTCCATGGTCGATTGGTACATGGAAGTCTCGAACCTGGTCAGATTTTCCTATCATTAATAAAAGATAAGTTCTCTTCCTTTTACACTAATTTATATGTGGATTTAATGGTTTTCATATGTATGATATTTATATGGTTTTATGTTGGTTATAAGCATGGTTGAATGATTGGTTTATGTCATAATTATTTCATATATTTACTTGTAACTGTTAAATGGATGGATAAAAGACCTAATTGATGATGCAGTAGTTCAATAGAGAAGGAGGTGATCCTTCTGGTTATGTTTCATAAGTTTTTTCAGTCGTTTATGCTCTATCTTGTATCCTAGACCTGTAGGTTGCATTGATGCCAAGTGTTAAACAAAATGTCAGTCCCGGTTGAGGATACTCAGTTCTAGTACTTAGGGTGATTTTGATTGATTAGCATTGTTATCATATTTTTAATGAATTATGGAAGTTACAACAAGTTCTGGGTAGAAGCCAGAATTCTGGGCTAGAAAAGTGGCTTAAATCTAGGGTTCGCTGGCACAGAACTAACAATTTTGGTCCATAGTCACTGGTAGGTAGGCCTATGAGAGTGACTTTGGGTTTCTAGTCACTCCCTCGCCCATAGCATGAGAGCGACTATGGGCTAAGAGCTACATAATAGCAGTGGGACCCAGAGACAGGTTGTTTGAGTGGTTGACTTGTCTCCTGAGGGTTGTGTTGATGATGTTGGATGGTTGTATGTGATATTCCGTCGATTCCACTTCCTTAAGGTGACATAGGAGGTTGAATTAGATCATAGTATCATATCTCCTCATGTTTACCGTGGTTGGCATGGTTACTTTGGGTATACCTGGGAGGGGGTGTTACATATTGGTACCAGAGCATGGTTGGGCTCTCCTCGGGTGAATGTGTTGGTCATGCATGTGTGTCTCTTACACTTGCATTCCATGTGCTTGTTTCATTGCATAATGATTGACCATGGTTGTAATAAGGTTGTCATGAGGAACTTGATGTTGATTTTATGGAATTCATCATCAGGAGTATATGATTGGTTACAAAATTTTATATGACGTTTACATGTTTCTATATGTCACTTGATTACATCCTTGTATGGTAGGTTTCATTCTTGTATGTTTGATTACATGTATCAGTCTTATAGGTTGGTTACAAGAATTATTGCTAATGCTCGACTACATCCGTATGTGTAGTTGATTAGGCATTTCTTATGCATGTTGATAGTTGCAAATGGCAATGTGTACAATGGAGTTATGGTTGTTGTCATGCATGAGGTCACGGTTTGTGAAGTTGATATGGTCGTGCATTGATGACTGGACTCTAGCTGGAATGATGAGAATATGGTTTGGTACTCATATGTTATATGTCTATATGAAGTCGTTATGCATGTATGGTCTTGGTTATAGTTATGCATGAATAGTAGGTCAAACATGCCTTGTGAAGTCATGGTATGCAAATTAGGTCATCAGGGTGATATTGGTATGTTATGATGCTAATGTGTTGGCTGAGATAGAGCAGGAGATGCAAATCATCATAATGAGGTTGCAGCATTGGACTTTGGGGTCAGAGCAGATCATCATACATGTGTTGTATGTTTGGAATGCAAGTATGTACGTCAAGGATTGTTATATGCATTAGGTTTATATACATGTCTTTTGTTGTTATGGTTACATTCATGATAGATGTTAGTTGATTAGTGTAGTTATATGCACATGTGTCAGATAGTCAGAAATGATAGTAACTTGTAGTTGTATGCATTGTTATTGTTGTTCTATATTAGATAACCTAATGATTATGTTGTACATTGTTGATGATCATGATAAGTTAACTTCTTGTTGTTATATGATAGTAACTTGATGATTAGGGTTATTACATTAAGATCTTAAAGTTATGTGTATTATGCTAAATTGGTTGGCATGTGCAGATGGTTAGGGTTACAACACTCAGGTATGAGTCGACATATTTGTAATATGGTGTTGTACTAATCTAGATTGACTTTGCATATATGTGAATTATAATTGTGTATGAGTTATGATGTAAACATGATAGCTATTAACTATTTGGATATCATGATCTTATTTATGTTTGGGTTAATATATTGTGAAGATATATCATGCTAATATGGATTGGTTGTGCATACAATATTGCCTCCCCTGAGATATACTTGGTGCTTGACCGTTTGATTATGTCATCTATTGGGTGTTTGAGTGTTTGGTGTCTATTAAGTCATCTAGTTGATTTATTTAACATGATATGGTTGCAAGTTGGTGGAATGTTTGATGAATTGCATAATATGAGTATGAGTTCAAATGATCTTGTTTTAAGATGATCGTACTGACACGCATATGTTGAGACAATTGATATGTACTTGTGTGTAAGTAGGTGATAGTTTTAGCATTATGTCTAATGACTATGAGTTGACCATGGATTATGACACGATTTTTAGTCTTGCTAAATGTTGATTTCAAATTGATTGATATGATTGTTTTGATATTTGGAACATTTGGTTGACATGTGTGAGTAGTTGCAAGGTAACATGCTAGGTATTAGCGTGATGAGGTAATAGTTGATGTGTTTACATAACTAGCATTTGGGTGATGTGACAGTACATAGTAAGTCTTGATTGCAACAAAATAAAAAGGTAAAAGGAAGGAATTGGACAAGAATTCCTTTGGCTATGTTTGGAAACCCTAATTCCAAACGAAGGAGTGCTTCACATACATGAAATCTTCTTGACCTTAATATTGTCTGACCTTCTGTATGTGCTAGATTCATGAAAATGTACTTGACATATTCATTAGTTACAGGTGGATCTGTTAAGAGGATTGGAGCCCCTTGCGAGATAGCATAGATGTGTTCGGTTACAAGGTAATGTGTGTGGAACAACAAGATAAGGTAACTTATGTATTACTATGTTTATTTATGCACTAACAAGTATGTGTTAATGACAACATGATGCAGGGAGTTGCATGGTAAGACAGGTTGCCATGAAATCTCAAAGAAGGCTCGGGTTGAGCTTTCCTTGGGAACCATGGGGATTGAGTCATGGTGCCTGTTTTTAGTCTTGTGCTTTTGGTATTTTGCGATTTTTGCACTCGATTTGCAATTTTGAGTGTGTTTGGCGAATACCTATGCCACTTTGTTGCAGTGACGTATTGCTTTTGGTGTTCATGGTCTTCTTCTTGTTGTTTTCTTTCTTGCCTTTTATTGTTTTGAGTCTTGGGAATTGGTTGGGAAAGAGGAAAGTTAGTGGAGCTCAGGGAGAGATGTGTGGTATCCAACAGGTAATGTAAGACATGGATGAATCTCGGTACATGAGTAAGCGTAGCGGAAGAAATACTATGATAGTCGGTTGGACTGGTTGGATCCATTGGCATAAATTGACGGTGGTAGTAAAGACATGAGAAAGATAACCAGAAAAGGTAAATTAAATGGATCTAAGGTGTTGGATGCCTTGGCTATGTTGGGAAGAATTTTTCTCATTGTTGTTCATGTTGTGCATGAATAAAGGAAGTTCTCTTAACCTAGACCTTATGTTATTTGGTAATTATGTTATGATCATGATTATGTTGATGTTTATATATGTATACATATGTGTGTGTATGTTGTTGTCTGACAAGATGATGATTGTTTTATGCTAATGATTATATATGCATGTATGCATATATCCATGTATCTATGTCGTTGTTTGACAGGGTTGTCAGGGATCGTTCTTGTGTAGGAACGATTTCTTATGTAGGTGAATGGCATGAAGAGATTCTTGGTTCATATGAAATCAAGTGGGAAGAGTAGTCAAGACAAATATATGAGGTAAGTATTATGTGGTTATGAATTGATATAGTGTACTTGCATAATGCCTATGTTATGAACATGTTATACTGAGGGATACAACGACAAAATGAAAGTCGTGTGTTCTGCGACATGTTGGACAAGCATGGCTAAGACATTGGAAGCAAGGTTGTTTGGTAAAGACATAGTGGTTTTGGATGTGTGGTACCACTATAGTGCATATGTTGTATATGTTATATGTGTTGCATCTATGATGTATGCACATGTGGTATTGTGTATATATAGTGTGTGTATATGTTGTTTATGCAACGTTATGTACAAGATGGTATAGATAGTGTTGTGCGAATATTGCATAAGGTGTTGCGTGCATGTGGGATATGCAGTGTTAAGTACAAATGATGCTATGTACATGTTGGATATGAAGTGCTATGTATAGGTGGTGTTGCATGCATGTTGTACATCTGGCGCTATGTATACATGGTATTGTGAGCATTATTGTACAAGTGGTGTTGTGTGCATGTGGTGTTGTGTACATGTCATACAAGTGGCACTGTGTGCAGGTGGTATTGTGTACATGTCGTGCATGTGGTGTTTTGTACATGTGGTGTCGCGTACATGTCATGTGTGTGGTACTATGTGCATGTGGTATTGTGTACAAATTGTACAATGATGCAGTGTACATGTGACATTGTGTACATGTTGTGCAAGTGGTGTTGTGTACATGTGATTTTGTGCACCTGTCGTGCAAATGGGTGCAATGTACAGGTGGTACTGTGTACATGTTGTACATATGGCACTGGTGCACATGTGGTATTATGTACATGTCGTACATGATGTGTTGTGGGCATGTGACACTATGTGTATGTGCACATGGTTTAGGAGAAGGCATTGGGTGTTTATCAGGTGTGGCAACTGATCTGAGGTGTGTACATAATAAGGAAAAATGTGGAAGCTAAGGATTGATTAAAGGATAAGTATCAATATTTTAATTCAGTTTTATTTATGCATGTGATTTATGACTATGGTATATAATGATTATATGTGATCTATGATTCTGGTTTATGATGGTTACATGTGATTTATGATGTTGATTTATGATGGTTGTGTTTTGAGCTAACCATATGTGATATGTTTATACATGATGTTTTGATCAATCAGTTAGATTAACTTGTTGTGAAAAGAAGCAAACATAATTACAAGTGCACCTTATTAACGAGCTACCAATGAGGTATGATTTGAAGTTATTTCAAATTATTTTGGATCTAAGGAAGTTATGTACTTGGAACAAGAATGCATGAACATGCCCAGTTGAGTGGAAAAAATCGACTGCAAGAATTGGCAACAGTAGCAAAATAAATTGGAACATGGAACATTATGCTGGTAGAGTACTTGAGGACTAAGGCCATTGTGGGACACTGGTACCCAGTAGTGTCCATTGATTTCCATGAGCATGCTATGACCGGTATGATGGTTGAGACATGTATATGCCTTGGTGATTTGATCTTCTGATGCAAGGAAGCCTTGCCAATGGATGGACCGCTCAAGATAGGGGATTCCGGGCAACTTTGAAGGTGAGTAACTGCACGGATGGGGGTGACCAAATTTCCCGAGGGATTGTGTAGCAAAGAAGGGAAGGTCACATATATATTGGTTTTGGTCATTAGCATTGTTAGATGAAATCAGATCCACATTGGGAGTGCACCCTAGAATAATGAGCCGATACCTGTGCATTGAGAGGACAAGTGGTGCGAGATTATAGTGCTAGATATTGGATGCATCTTTGACTGTCGCAGTGGATTCTAGACTTCCTGGGAAGGAGGTGAATCTTGGTATTACTTTGAGGGTGGAGGTGTGATCCTATGGATTCCCTTGTTGATTGATACATGCATCGTATCCTTTATTTATTGGTTTAGCAAATGTTTATATGTGTTCATGTGGTTATTCTAAATATCGTAATGAGTTGTGCTATAAAGCTCCAATATGTGATATGGTTATTACATTGTCATGATGTTTTTCTTTTGAGCAGGTATTTCATTATAAATACTGCAACAAACTAAGTTATAAAGCTCCACGGGCAGTATGTTTTCTTTACAGTGGTTTTGCTGAGGTCTTGTTGTGGTTTAACACCAAGGACGGTGTTCCCCAAGGGGGAGGGTTTTATAACAACCCTCGTGAAAATTTCATGTAATAAAAGTTAATAAAGGAAAAAATAAGACCACATGTAAGGGACACTTATTCCAAGCTAAATGATTGGGCAAAGATATCCTAGTGGGCATCACTGGATGGGTGTTTTGGCTAAGGAAAATTGATAAAGGAAAAGTCAAAGGAATTAAAAGGGAAAAAGGCTCTTTTGGCACATTTATTTATGAAAATAAAAGAAATTAGGAGAAAAAGAAGGTAAAAGGTCACAAGTTGCATGTGAGGAGGAAAATAATGGAAAATGAAGAAATTATAACCCTCATTGATAAAAAGGCTTCTAAGGATCAGTTGGCAAGTTGCTCAGTGTTAAGATTTTATTAGTTCAAGTTTGGAGCTCTCTCATTATTCTCTCTCTCTCACTCTTGGTCACTTAGAGTTTTCTTGGAGCACTCTAATTTGGAGCAAAGGAAAGGGAAAGCAAGTAAAGGAAAAGAAAATCAAGCAAGGACCAAGGAAAGGAAAGAAGGACTCAAGCAACTTTTGCAGGAATACTTGCAGGTAACCTTTTTCATGTGTGATTTCCTAGCTAGTTTAGACATGCATGGCTTTGCATGTTGGTGTATGGTTCGCTTGCTGTCAGTGGCATGGTTTTTTCGAGTTATGACAGTGGATTTCAACCTAGCCTAACCTTTTTCCAGATACCATGGTATGTTGGGATGTTATTTCGGTTTTTGAGCTTTGGAATTGTCAGATGGATTTCAAAATCTAGGGTGGAGGTGGTCTCAAGGTTCATTCCCAAAGGCCTAGGAATCACTTAACTGGTTTTGGCAAGATACACGGTAAAGCCTGAGGGAGTAGTCTCGGTTTAGGGCCTAGTGATCCAGGTTTGCATTGTGGTAAATCCTAAGAGATAAGGAGACAGAAAATTCCTAAAGGATAGTGATGGATTCCGGATGGAATTCCAAGTTCAGTTCAGTTGTGATTGGAGCACTAGTTTTGGTGTGATCACGGTTTGATTAGGGTGGATGTGGTTTAACCTCTAGATTCCCTTGGTTGTTCTTGAATTGGTTGTACTATGAGATCCCACATTCATGCTTGGAATATTGCACGGGGGTGACTGGCTGAAAGAGAGATTTGGTTCAGCCATGTCTATGGTCGAGTGGTATGTGGAAGTCCTGAACCTGGTCGGATTTGCCTATGACTAATAAAATCTAAGTTCTCAACTTTTACACTGGTTTATATGTGGATTTAATGGTTGTCATATATTTGACATTTTGTATGGTTTTATGTTGGTTATAAGCATGGTTGAATGATTGGTTTATGTCATGGTTATTTCATATATTTACTTATAATTGTTAAATGGATTGATGCAAGACCTAATTGATGATGTAGCAGTTCAATGGAGAATGAGGTGATCATTTTGGTTATGTTTCAATTTGTTTCAGTCATTTATGATATGTCTTGTATCCTAGACTTGTAGGTTGCATTGATGCAAAGTGTTTGACAGAATTCTAGTCCTGGTTGGGGATGCTCAAGCTTAGTCCTGAGGGTGATTTTGATTGATCAACATTGTTATCATGTTTTTAATGAATTCTGGAAGTTACAACAAGTTTTGGGAAGAGGCCAAGATTATGGTCTAGAAAAGTGGATGATTGTATGTGATTTTTCGTCAATTCCACTTCCTTAAGGTGACATATGAGGTCGAATCTAATCATAGTAGCATCTCTCCTCATGTTTACCCTGGTTGGCATGGTTACTTTAGGTAGACCTAGGAGGGGGTGTTACAAATTCACATCTCGATAATCAACGCATACACGGATTTTCCCTTGTTTCTTCATGATGGGGACAATATTTGATACTCAATCAGTGAGAGGAATGGGGTAGATGAAACTAGAATGAAGGATTTTTTCAAGTTCACTCTTTATCGTGGAATCCTTCTTTGGATGGACCGAACGAAGGTGTTTCCAAACTGGTTTGGCATCAAGATACATTTTAATCTCGTGCACTACTATATTTGGTTCGATACTTGGAATTTCCTCATAATTCCAGGAAAATACATCACGAAACTCCTAAAATAGGGATTTATAGGTCTCAATCTCAAATGAAGAGCAAGATGTGCCAATGTGTAGATTTTCAACAATACCCGGTTTGACAGAGATATCAAGAGGCATCATCTCTTTGATATTCAAGAGATTCTTCTCGAAATTGACCTCGTGGTTAGAAACAAAACTCATAAAATATTTGACGAAATTGGGTAGATACACATCATTCATATTATCCTCAATGGAATCTGGTAAGGAGGAACGATGGTGATGATCGTCCCACAACGCATCATTTGGCATCATGATCTCCATGATGCTCTCATCGATAGTGAATATGCAAGAGAAAGTACCAGAAGATGTGCCATAATCCAATGACTAATCAATCTAATTGATCGAAGAGAAGGTATGAGTCGTACAATTCAAATAGATAGCTTTATGATCAATTTTAATAGGCCTAAGTGACATTCGGTCACCAAAACTATGGATGCTAGTTTCATTTGTTTGTACAATCCATGGATCGGTCTAGAAAATAGAGGATGATATCATATTGATATAAGAAACCGAATATGAGTTGCCGAGGAGAGGAGGAGGAGGAAGCAAAAAAGTTCCCATGATTGAGGAATCCTTCAATAATCCAACCCCGACATGCTGATAAGAATGTAGAGTTTCCTCTATAAGCGAGACACTTCCAATAACATGAGAATCAAAGGTGAAAAATGTGAGTTGGTCAATGGCCACAATTTCTCCCTTATGAGGAAAGGTGATCATACGGAAATAAGTTGAAACAACTACATCCATGGCATAAACCCATGTACAACCCAATAGAAGATTATAATCAAGAGTTTTATTAATAACCTCCACTTCTATGGATACAATTTTCCCCCCTAATTCTACTTGTAAGGAATTCAGAATACTACAACGCTTATATGTTCTCCCATCAAAACCTTTCAATGTGGTAGGTGACTGACTCAGTTGAGGTGGCCCAATAGAGTGATGAATGTCATTACCACAGACGACAACCTGAATGATAAAGGCCAATTGAGGTTTGAAGGCGAGGGGTATAGTTTTCATGACTCAAAACAACTAGGTTGGAATCTGAAGGATCCACACATCCGATAGATGGAATCAAAGCCTTTTTCTAGGCGAGGCAGTTTTGCAACACCTTGAGGGTCGACATAGCTGATGGGGACTAAGCCAAGTCCTCAAATACGTTATAATTTTGAGTAGACCTGGCCCGAGGTTTGAAAGCATACTTATGAACAACGCCCTTTGGAGGCTTAATAGTTAACTTTGTCGGAATCATGGGCGGAGGAAGATAGGATGGGGGTGACGCCAAACATGCAGGTTGATTAGTAGCCTGACCATTCTAAGGATTCAGATTACCATAGTTCTTGTTCTGAGTAGCCACCATAATATCATATTTATGTTTCATGGAGGAGAGAATTATAACCGTGTTAGAGGAAGGTGGGTCTCGAGAAAACATATGGGTCTCCTTATTGGGAAACGTGTCAGTCAACACAACGAGAGAAGTGGAAGATTCATAAACTGATTCACTTTTGTGCGATTAGGATAGTGATGAGTAAAGTGCTCTTTGTTGTAAACCAAACATGGATAGTGAGGCTTTTATTTATCATTAGAAGACTGATTTTTTTGTTTATCCTATGGTGAAGAATCTTTCTTCTTTTTACCTTTTCCTTTCTTCTTTCTTCGTGGTTGCTATTGAGATTTACCTTTATCATATGAAATGACATTTATCTCAGAAGAAGAATTCGTCGGAGGATTGGATGAAGAGTTTTAGGAAGAAGCAGCGAGAGTAGCACCAGATGGTTTACTCAATGTTTGCAAACTCACAAAACCAATGATGCCATCGGCAACATGAGATTCTTTGCCAAGGGTGAGAGGATCAAATTTTTAAAGTCTCAAAGAATCTGGTATCTTTTCATAGAGCGTGCCAGATTGGGTATAAATGAGGTCCAAATACTAAGCGTGAACAATTACTTGCTCTTCAGTCACGACTCTGCCTTTAGCTACATCCTCTATGATACATGGCAACAGGGATTTAATAAACCATTCCACTAGCAATTGATCCAGAACATAGGTCTTGACCAACCGGAAATAACGTCGCCACTCATGAATGTGATCTGAAATGTCACTGGATTTAGTTTTTTAAAATTTGGTCATAAGTTTTTTTCCAGTTTCATATTGGATGGGTAACTGGAAATGCATAAGGAAGGTCGAAGACAAGGAATTGAAATCATGACATGAAGCTATAGGTAACTTGATGTACCATTTAGTTGTGGTACCTAAAAGGGTACATTTGTAAAAGACGTAATCGTATGGAATCAACATTAAGGGAGATCAAAAAACACCATAATGATACGTCATGACATGAGTCAACGAGTCTTCTCTATGATTCCCATTGAATTTTGGGATATTGGATAGCAATTTGGTGGGAATTATCGGCCACCAAGGCAGATGAGCGATGGGATCATTGGTAAGTTGAGTCAAATATGGCAATTTGAGAGTCACCACAAAAGGTGTTGGAATTATGTTTTTGGTATGGTTATATGTTACAGATGTTGTACTTAATGGCAACACCCATGGCATGGCTCTCAATATGATGAGAATTAAGAAGTGTGCAGGAGAAAAGTTCACGGAATTTTATGCAGAGAAAAGTTTATAAAATTTTATTTCATGTGGAAAAAAGTTCACGGAATTTTATGCAAAGAAAAGTTTATTTCATGTGGGAAAACTTACCTTTGGTCCATGGTAGTTAGTCCTTGGAATTTCAACCTATGGTTTTTGGACCATGGCATCTCGACAGACGTGTTGATCCCTAGTATTGAGTTGATGGTATTGGTTTGTTATGGTTTTGGCCCGTGGTATTGGTCCATGATTTGAGGAAGAGCTTGCCTATATAAAGCAAAGGAGATCATTTGGCTTGTGTATGCTTTTGGGTTGAATATCTTAAGATCTGAAATATTGGGTTATTGTTTCAAAAGCTCGATCTATATGAAAGTGAAGTGGAAAGCGAATCTGTGAAGGGTGATCTCTCGAGTGCTGCAGCTACGGAAGTGCGGAGGCGCCGGAGGAGACGCCGTAGGAGGCGCCGCAGGAAGCGCCGCAGGAGACGCCGCAGGAGGCGCCGCAGGAGACGCCGTAGGAGGCGCCGCAGGAGACGCCACAGGAGGCGCCACAGGAGACGCCACAGGAGGCGCCACAGGAGACGTCGCAGAAGGCGCCACAGGAGACGCCACAGAAGGCACCGCAAGAGACGCCACAGAAGGCGCCGCAGGAGACGACACAGAAGGCACCGCAGGAGACGCCATAGGAGGCGCCACAGGAGACGCCACAGGAGGCGCCACAGGAGGCGTCGCAGGAGACGCCGCAGGAGGCGCCGTAGGAGACGCCACAGGAGGCACCGCAGGAGACGTCGCAGGAGGCGCCGCAGGAGACGCCCCAGGAGGCACAGCAGGAGACGCCGCAGGAGGCGCCGCCGGAGACGCCGCAGAAGGTGTTCTGGGTTTAGTTTTATGTTATTGTGGATCTGGTTATCTGGGTGACTTACTGGTACTTGATGATCATTTGATATTTATGGATCCAGTTTGAAAATTTATGAAAAGTGGTCCTTGAAAGAAAAGAAGTAGGGGTTGTAGCTCCCTTCCAGGAGAGACTGGAAAACGAGAGAGAGTTGTAGCTCTCTGCAGGTTGCAGCCTGCGTACTGGTAAAGGACTGCACCAGTACAAGACCATTGTAAAAGGAGTTTCTAATTTGAAAGAAGATAGAGACATATTGCAGCAGGTGGTTTTCACCCACATTGGGTTTCCACCTTATATCTGGTGTTCTTTGATGTGACTGTCTGTTTTTATTGTTCATGCTCATTGTTTTATGGTATTGATATGCAAAAATAATTCAAAGTATAAATAAGGAAGAATTGTTAAAAGGACTAGATAATACTGATTCACCCCCCCTCTGAGTATTATTTTCAACAAAAGGTAATTGTCATTTAAAATCTGGTGGAGGATAGCCTGGATAAGAAGAGATAGCCTGAATAATAAGTACTTGTGTTCTCGGATAAGGAGTGTTCTGGTAGAGAGGAACCTGAGCACCAGAATAAGGAGGATTTTGGTAACCAGCATATGCATAGCCTTGTTGACCAACACCAGGATAACCCTGCAAAGGCTGGAATGGTTGAAGTTTCAATATGTTGGCCTTGAAAAGGCACTTGAGGAACACCCTGATAAGGTCTATATTGTTGTCATGCGGGATTTTTCATCATCCCGATATAAGGTGGATTCAATTGGGTTTGTGCCATACTGTACACATTCTGTCCTATTGGAATTTGAGGAGTACCTTTCCCAAGGGGTTGAGACTATAAGGTACCTTGTAAAGGTTGGGTAAGTGGAGCCTGAGGGGTACTAGATACCAATGGAATAGGTTGAGATGCAACGACATCCTATGAAGTTTGACTCTAATGTATTTGAACTTGTTCGAGTATGGATGGATGGGTAGGAATTTGAGATGAAGTTGGCACAAGTTGAGGATTCAACAATCGGTCCCAAAATGAACCACGTTGGATGGGTAAAGTAGGTTTCCAAACACTCGTAACCATCCCAGGATAAGGAGGACTATAATAAGGTTGATTAAAAACTTGAGGTATACCAACAACATGTTCCCCCCTGCCATAGGAGGAGGGGATGATGGAGGGCACCCAACATAAGGAGAGTTAGGTTGTTGAAGATAACCTTGCCCACTAACAGAAGGGCCAACCTGTTGTTTAATCATAGGTGTAACCAAAGGAGAAGGAGCAAGATGTGTAGCATTCATAAGAGAAGTACCATATGGAATTCCCAAAATGGATGACATGGGAGAGGTCCAAGGACTAGAAGTTGCACCAGAGAACGTACCAGATAAAGACTGATAACCAGGTGGGATAGATGAGCCACCATACATATGTGTCTCTGGTGATGTTGAAAACATGGATGAGAAAGCAACATTTGATGTCTCAACCATAGTGGTGGACACAGGTTGGGAGGTCAAATCGGATCCAGTTATGGTTAACAATCTCAATGAAGATTGTCATGAGAAATCCACGGGTAAGTCCAAAGAATCATATAAAGGAGTTTGTGTCGGAGTCTGAAGAGGAGGAAGAGGACCAGTCTAATAAAAATGAAGTCCACTCCAATGAAAAAGAGTAGATGGATGAGGCTCTTCTTGTGGGATCTCTTCAATACTCACAAGTCTGTATGGAAGAGGTTCACTGTCGAGTCCAATATATATAGTTGGAGGTTTTGTTTGAGACAAAGGAAGAGAAGGGGAAGAACCTGAAGTGATAAGTGAAGATGGTTGAGGTTCCTCAAGCTCAACAACCTTAAGAAGTAAAGTATTTGACTTGGGAAAAAGTCAGGTTCAATAACCTCAAGCAATAAGGTTTTAGGGGCTTCTATTTCTATTGTGTCAGATTCACCAGCAAGAGTAGAGGAGATCTCAAGCTCAGTACTTAAAGGGAAAGATTATTCTGGTTGATTAGATTTAGGAGGACCAGAAGTAGTTCCTGAATTTCGTGATTTAGTAGTTTGCGTCTTCTTATACTTTTGACGACAGCCAAGAGTAGCCTCTAGTGGAAGAGGAGGATTATTTTGTATTCTAAGCAAACGACAGAGTGGGGGATTGTATTCTTCCACATTGGATAATAAATTTTAGAAATTAACACAAAAGTAAATAAAAAAGATGGCAATTCAGGCATAAAGGATTACCAAGCAACCGTGAACTGCAATATACACCTTGTAGAACCAAGGAATTACCGTATGTGTAGGCAATCTCCTCGAATGTTGTGTTTGGTGTATCACGATATACAAGGCGGTTGACTCGGTTACCTATGGCAAGGATATCAACCTATTGGGGACTTTTAAAATATACTCAATGGTACGTGGAAGTGCAGTTCGTAGTAGTGATGTATAATGTGTAACCATTCAAAGAGAGTGTTCCCATATACTTTACATGTGTGGAGCATCTTCGAATATACCAAAGGGACGTGGATAACAATCATATACACTCACGTAAGTGGAATGATATTTCACCCCCGGGATAAAACACTGGCAAACAATGACAGCTCCTACATTTAATAACCCTGAAACATGTCTCTAACCTAGATCTCTAAATGTTTGTGTTAATGTTACAAATTCTCCTTAGGTTGATTCAATAAATTTTACTGTTTATCTTCAATTAAGTTTCATTTTTGGGGCTCACCGCGAATGTCACCTGAATATCTTAAATTGCAAACTAGCATGAGGAAATGGAATCTTTCTCATTCAATGAAAATCTATCTAAGGAAGGGAGGAGACAAAGAGTATGCAACAAACAATATGCAACAAACAATGTGAAAAAAGCAATTCCCTTTTCAATGCACACACAAAACCCTAAATGTCGATGCAAAGATTTTTCTTTTCAAGCCACTTAATTTTTTAAAATGAAGAAAACTAAGAGGCAAAATCTAATCACTGATTCAAACAAGTTTTTTAGAACGATGACTAGAACAACAATTCATTCAAGCACTCAAATATCAAACAAAATCATTTTACAAACAACCTAATGATAAAAACAAAGGAAAATATTTAAACAAATCCTTACTAAAGGTATTAAAACAAAAGAAAACCAAATGGAGGCTTCAGAGGGACCACAAAACACTCAGAGACTCATTCGAGGATTTAATCCATACATGAAACATTCAACTTAACATTCATCAGTATCTAGATAATGAACGTATTTTACAAGTTCCATGAACCTCATCTCATATTCTTTCATTGTTTTGTTACCTTGAACTAACATGAGGAAAGCTCTGGCTTGAAGCTCTTGAAAGTAAGGTCACAGGTAATATGTGCGGAATATTTCCTCTAACAACACCCAGGGAACGTTGTCCAATGTGAGATGTAATTGCTTTTCTAGATTTCCCCACCAAATCAAAGCACTTTCCCTAAGCTAAGATATAGTGATATTTATCTTAGAGGTAGAAGAATATTCTCTTAGCGCGAAACACATTGTCATTCATTTTAGCCATGCTTCAGCATGCTCTCTGGCTCCCCCTCCTGAAAATTTTGGAAGCTTAATCTTTTGTAGCTCCTTAGAAATATCCTCCTACCGTGGTCTATTATCTAAACCTTTGGACTCCTTCTAGATTATTTCCTCAAGGTGAGGCCGCTCTTCCTTGGTATTGTCTATTGACGGCCTTTTAATATTTCCAAGATGGCTTCCAATGAGCGCATTATAGTAGTTAGCTCAGGCGCTGAAGCAGTTGGTGTTGATGATGGTATCGGTGGTGGCAATGGCGATGGCGACAATGCTTGATGGCGTCATCGTTGATATGTCTTTACCATCACAACTTTTTCCTGGTCACATAATAAGATTATGAATATCTAAGGTACACTTTAGATTAATAAATGCAATCTTGTAAATTCAAGCTCATATGCAGGTATAGTTTTTCTGCTATTATTACCTGCAGGAAAATGTTACTAATAATAAGGTCAAGGAGGGTGGTATTGCTACCTCCTTGTCCTACTGCATGGTGATTTATTCTAATGCATAATAATGTTTACATAGATTCTCCAACTTCATAGTATCACTTTGTCAAACTTGTCTACCATTTTCTAGTCTTATATGTTGTTATGGAATGGGTTACTGGCTTTTTATTATTATTATTATTATTATTATTATTAATTTATTTTGCCCATATGTCTAGCTACCAAAAGTCCATTAAATTCAAAAAATTTCAATATTTAATTGGTATCTTCATTAATGACATGATTAACTCTTTGAGTATCTAATAAAATATGTATATAAACCGAAAAATAATATGAACAAAATACAAAGAGTATAAATAAGCACATAAGATGTTAAACACACATGGGCAGTGATAAAATATGAAAGATAAAACATGAGAGTACGTCTTTTATTAACAACTGATATACATTTATAGTACATTATTTGACTGCTGGGTTTCACATCCCAAGGTCTTTTCGACTCCTTTTGTCTATTCAGCTTCCACACTAACCCATTGAGGATTAGGTGTCCAACATCCCCCCCCTTAATCTGAAGGGTTATGTATGAGTGCAAGAAGAGAGTTGTAATACAAAATGTGCAAAAATGTGTGGCAGCACTAGGTTGAATGTGCTCTTTGAAATGTTGGTATAAAGGGCAGTGGTTTAAGGATGACCACCAACACTGGAATGCTTAGTGCAGTTCCCGAAACTCTTCCAAAACTGGCAAGAAGCTGAAGTCTTCTGCTAGAGGAAGTGCTCCTATTGATTTGAATAGGGAAACCTTCAACCAATAAAGGGAGGTCTCACCCCGCATAAAAGGGAGAACTTCAACCTGAAAAGGGAAGTCTCAACCTATGATGGTTTAAGGATGACCAACAACTCTGGAATGCTTAATGCAATTCCTGGAACTCTTCCAAAACTGGCAAAAAGATGAAGTCTTCTGCTAGAGGAAGTGTCCTGAATTTCATTCTTGGAATTCTTTCGAAATTGGAAAGAAGTTGAAGTCTTTTGCTAGAGGAAGTGTCCCAGATTACCAACTAAAGGCATGCTTAGGGGCATCTTTGTTTCTGGCTACAACTCTGAAACTGGTGTGTCAGGTTGTGGCTTAGGCTCGCTTGATGTGGCTTTGAAGCTTGTAGATGACCATCATTTCCCCCCCTGTCAGATACAAGGTGAGATGATGGAGAAAACTCAACTGCAAGACTGTTCAATACTCTGGAACAAGTTCTGACATGTGTTTGGAATATCTTCTTGGCTGTTGATGCCCATTGCCAAGAAGCGATCCATCCAAGACGAATCTTTTTTATTGCAGGACGTTTATTTCTGAAGCATCTGTGTGAAGAATGATTGTTTTTATGGCAGTGCTTACATGGATGAAGATCAAAACAGTGATCTTTCAAATGGCCAACTCGGTCACAGTGTTGGCATTTCACAATCTATTGTTGTTGTTGTTGTTGTTGTTGCTGTGGAAGAGGGGCAGAGTCTGGAACAGCTGGAGGTGAACTGTCATGAATGAATCCAGCACTCTGAAATTGAAAGGGCTTTGAGTAGTCTGGAATATGAAAGGACAAGTCCTTCTCATATCCAAGACCGGTTCTGTGCTTGTTGTGGACAAGATGTTCCCAAGGTCTGATGATGGGCTTGGGAAGGGCAAACTGAGTTTCTGCATTTGCATGTACAATTGTTGCTTTATTGGGCACTGGCTTTGAATGAACTTCAACAATATTGTCTTGTTGTTTATGGGAGTCTGCTTCATTGTTCTGAACAGAAACAGGTTCAAAATGACTCCTTCGTTTTAATTATTCTTGTTGTAGCTGAGATTAAAGCTACAAAAAATCGATCTTTTCTTGTGCATTATGAAGGCAGGTCTGAATGTCACAGAGAGTGTCTTTGCTGACATTTACGATCCCACCAATAGTGGGATGTATTAGTGTATTTAGTAACTCTAATGCATCATCAAATCTAGCCATTTTCCAAAGGTTTAAATTCTTGAATCCAAATGTACTCTCAAAACCAAATAAAGAATTGTTAACTTTCTTAAAAATAAGATGTATTTGAATGGCATAGAAACACTGGCACAAACACCAAATGTAAGAGTTGAGCAATATCCAAATATCAAGAGAAAAAATGCATTGCAATGATGGATGTCTCAAATCGATCTCTTACGATTTTAAATCTTGTTGACTTTCATGTAAGATTTGAGAAGTTGAGGATTTCGTCGATGGTCGGCTTGATCACATCATTGATGATTTCCTGGTATGTAAAATTAATATTCTTCACATTACCCTGGTTAAGTCTCTTATCTGCATTGCAGAATTGATGCACCCTTGCAATTCTTTTTTTACCAAGAAAATTATTGAGCACTTGCAGTTAAAACATAGAAAATCTTTTATCCTTATTGCACTGTCGAATGCACTCATGTAACATATACCTTAATATTGCTACGATAGTTGGTCTTTATCTATGCCACTATCAGATTATTAGTTTTATATCATTCATGTATTAAACTTCAAACATGTAAAACAAACCCCAATATACATTGGTTCTTGTCCAAATGCTAGAGATTCTGTCACACTTGGGCTAAGTAAAACCAATGTTTGCTGATTTCTATGAAATAACATCTAATCAATCAATTTTACTAACAGACCATAGACAGTCTTCTGGCAACAAGGAGGATCCCTGCATGTTGCTGATAATCATAGATATCAAAGTCATAATCTGCATCAACTAGCGTTCCATAAACAAACAGTTCATCAAGTTCATTAATGTGCACAATCTTAAAAGCAAGCCTTTGAGTTGTTCCCTTTGAATCTCTCCGATATAATTCCATTGAATATGTAGATGTCTTTGCAGTAGCAATGTGTATACGAACAACAAGAATGGCATTTCTGCATTTTAAGTCCAAGTCATGAAGCTTCAGGCGACGTGACCGCCCAAATGAGGCCGCTTCGGGGTTGGCTTCAATTCCGTCTATCACATAACAGACTTACCGTCTTTTGTAAGTGGCAAGTACGTAGTTTTATTTATTGAATTTTCATACATTAACAGTAACAAACAATGCCCAATAACAACGATCGTGTGTATAGAAAACAGGTAGTGGCTATAAACTTAAATGGCGCTTAATTGTTCGAAGCCCTTATCTTATTACTCTTGTACGGAGCCCTTATCTGCTTACTCCTCGATTCATCCGCATTCTCTTCCTTCCTTTTTTTCTTTTTTTGCAGTGCTAAATGTAGAAGGCTCCTCGTCGTCCTTTATTATTTTGAAATAATTAACACCCATTGGCTTTCCAAGTTCATTCCTTTCTGCGAAGTTTTCTTTGTACTGAAGTCCTTACGCGAGCTGGGCAAAAATTGAGAGGTTTGTTTGATTTGAATAATGTTGAAACTAACATGTAGGTACATGTTGGAGCTTCATATTCAAGCAGATTCCTTCACAGCGTTCAATACATTAAATGCACGACCATTACAGGGTAGCCAACTTGTAACTTACTGTTTCAATGCATTACAACTATATTATTCACGACCAACAACGACCTTCGATGGAGTTCGACAGGTTCGACAAAAACTTGAAATTTGATACCTTGGATAGCCTCCCATCATATATTGAAATACTTTGTAGTCATTCCCAGAAATACTCTCATTCCAGGAGCAATGGTTGCGGACAACAGTCTGCTGGGTGAATTTCAGTTGAGTTGAATTCCGGCGGCCCGTTGTGGAGTTCCAAGCCTTGCAGTTGTCTTTGAATTGGACGCAGATGGAATTTTGAAGGTATCAGCTCGGGACAAAGGAAGTGGGGTAGGCAATTTTATTACCACAACGAACGATGATGGTTGACTGAGCAAAGAGGATATCGAGAAAATGACAAGTGATGGCGAGATATTTAGAAAATTACATTTACAACTTAGGAAGAAGTCAGAAAAACTCGAAGAAAGAAGTGCTTCAAGGCTGCTTTGAAATACCAAAAGGGAAAACTATAATGCAAGTTTTCTCCAATTGAGGGTCGACCAAACTATAGTGGAATGGACAAGGAGTTGGATGGAACAGCCATACATATCACCTTATTAGATGCCAGACATCTAGATCCGGCTTCGGTGGAAATGGAGAAGCGTACTGTGGCGGTTATACATGAAATCCTCTGACACCAGGATTCAAATCAATGGACCAGCGTTACAAATTTTGGGCGTTTCTCTATGGGAGCATTGCAGTCAGAGAATAATATGAAACCGGCATAAAAACGCATTAAAAACAGTTCTGACAAATGCAGTCATATGGTAGAGGTGAGCAGCGCATCATTAAACACAGTTCTGACAAATGCAGTCATATGGCAGCGCATCCTGGGAGGAGAGGCATTCGAATATCAACAGACAATTCTCAGGAGGTAGCACTGGGCAATACAGGAATAGTAATGATAACGGATTATATGAAATAGCGTCAGGGCAACGCAGTGTTATATGTATCAGGAAAAATCGCTCAGAGAAGAGCAGATACCAGCAGCGGTATTAACAAGTTGCAGCTAAAATTTAGCTGAAGAAATATTCATGAGAAAATATTCATGAAGTTCATGGCAGAAATAATCTGCACAGAAAGGCCATAAAACAAATGGCTCAAATTAATTATGCAAGGCAGGAATATGCCTGCTCTGATACCATGTTAAACACACATGGGTAATGATAAAATATGAAAGATAAAACATGAGAGTACGTCTTTTATTAACAACTGATATACATTTATAGTACATTATTTGACCATTGGGTTTCACATCCCAAGGTCTCTTAGACTCCTTTTGTCTATTCAGCTTCCACACTAACCCATTGAGAATTAGGTGTCCAACATAAGCAATAAATGTATAGAACATTAAGATATATTAAAATGCATGAAAGTAAGGTGCAAAAGTAAATATATATAAAAATATAAGCTAAGACTTGTACAATTATATTATGTTATAAAATATTATTAAAAAACTATATTAAATATAAACTAATAAATTAACAAAATAATTCTTCATTTAAAATCAATTCTTCTCAATAATATGTTTGAACATAATTATATAATATATATATAAATATTAGAACTAATAAAATAACCCTTTATATTACAACTACAACTATAACCTTGATGTTAACAAAATTTTTTTTTAACATTAGAATAATAATTACCAAAATATGTTCACAACAAATGCTTTAAAGTAAAAATTAATATTTGTAATAATATCCTAAAGAATTTTGCAAAAAAATCCATGTCCCTTCCTTTAAAAAAACCATCATGAATGAAAGAACTCTAAAATTAAATAATAATATAAAATATATAAAGAAAGAACTCTAAAATTATAATAATAATAAAATATATAAAAACTAAATATTAATATAATTAAGGTGGGAAGAGATTGACTTTTAATCTTAATATAAACAAGGTCGGCTGCGTAGCAGCTAGTCCCTCCAAAGTGGATCGGTTGAATTTTTTTGTCAGAAGCGCCCGGTGGGGCAGCTTCTGCTTCTGAAATACCATTCAAAATGCAAAATGCTTCTGCTTCTGAAATACCATTCAAAATGCAAAATGCTATGATAGCCTACAGTAGCAGTCGTTGCTTCTTTGTCTTTTTACTTCAGTAGCAGAGGTTTCAACATTACTCCCCAGCAGCTACGCCGTCCAAAAACAATTGACTTAAGCTTGTGTTATATATGAGTCACCTGGTGAGCATGATACACCATTCATAGCAGCCCATAAGCTCTAGTCAGAGCCACTCATAGCCTATCATAGACATAAGTGCTTATAGTCGGTTCTCATTGCCGCTAGTCATTGACAGTCTCATTATAGAAATGGATGGGGAGCGCAACTAACGACTTGTTCTAATTTTGATCGTCAGTTTAATTGGTTGCACCTTAAGACATGAATATAAGGTACGTGAGCATGCATCGAAAATCTATGTGCTTATATTCTCATTTTTTTTTGTTGTTGAATGGAGATTTCGCATCAACATTTACAGATTGGAGAGAATAATTTCTGATTGGGACGACCTTGAAAGCAGCAAATGTAAAAATGTGATTAGTTTTTGAGATTAGTTTGATGGATTGAATCATTTACACAAGGTATGAGCAGTAAGAATATAAACTCCAGAATAATTACGAAGTTACATTTGAACTTGAGATTAAAATTGATACCAGGTTTTGCTTGTTTTATCAAAGCAATTGATTTGCAATTCATAATCTTATCTGTAAGCTTGAGCTTTGTCAACGTTAAATTTGTCCAGTACCCATTTTTTATTTTAACTTAGATCGAACCATAAATCACTCTGACTGATATTTTGGTAGAAGTGCGGGATGAAAGGTTGGTGTATGGTGTTGTTGCTCTTTCTTTCGTTCATAGCATTGTTGAACAATGCCGGATTGGCGGATCATATAGTCATCGATAACAATTCATATTTACTCTCTGGAACCAACAAAGTGCCAGTGTGGTCTCAGCAGCTCGTTTTCCATGCATCTTCAAGCTCTCAACAGAGAGCCCGCAGGAACAGAGAGTTTAGCAAATCCAGTTTTTCAGAATCAAAACGTAAACCAGGTGTTGGACACATGCAGATCTATTCTGCAAAGGGCATACTCATATCGCGCCAAAGGCTGCAAGGAGGGGATCGTGATATGCAAGAAGCAATTGTGAGAGAGGCTCTAAGATCGGTTCCAAGCCATGGAGCCGGCCATTAGTCTACCATTACTTCTAACATATGGGAAAATATCCATAAAATGGCATTCGGCAAACGAGGGAAAGGATTGATGCCTGCATGGTCTACTGGCTCTGCATGTTTCTGTATGCAAGAATATCTTTCCACTTGTAGTATTAGTCATTGTAGTTATTGTCTTCTTTGTTTACGTGGGCGTGGGTTAAGAGTTTCTGCATTTTTTTTCCACCTTTTATTTTTTTGATCTGGTATATTTTTATGTAATCCAAAACCTGCAATACTACAATGCGAAATCTGGAATCTTATTTATTTGAAAATATAGTCGTTTTGGGGGTTTTTAAATTGATCAGGATATTAGAATTGCAATCCCAACAAAATTGTATACAATTCAACATCCAATGTCTTTTTATTTGAAAAAATCTCAAAAAGCTGGATCGCTTTGACACACATACAACATTGCTTTATTTCCCACATTCAGTCCATAAGGCCTACAATATAGAGGGTTTTACAACTCGAGGAAACTTTGTGCAATTCATGTTAGAAAAAGATAGCAAGTCAACAAAAAGTCCAAAAAAAGTCCAAATCTTTAGCATGTAAAAAAAGTTCCGATAAAGCTTTGTCGTGAACAAGTTATCAGCATGAAAAATCACTCCAAAGTGGGCCACAATAAAGAAATGCTCTGTCAGGCATTATACAGTCAAATGAAATATGTACAACGATTTGAATATTGAAATGCTCCAATACTCGCCCAAACCGAAAGATGGTCTTTGTGTTAGTGAATACTCTCAACCTAGTATGTCTCCTTTCATATTTAATACATATTAGCAATAATGACGATTCGAAAGCGAGGAAGATACCTGCAATAAAGAAGAGTCATGGATTTTCAGTTTCTTTTTTCGCTGGGATACGAAAATAGATTTATTAATTTGAGCTGGCGGACGTCCCAACTTACAGCAGTCGCAGACACGTCCCAACTGACAACAAGCTATCGCTCTATGACTAAGGATTAAAACTATTATGACTAATGTTACACCTTGCATGCAACCCATGTGCTACACTTGATACACACCAGGAAGGCGATTACGTGCCTTGGTGAAGGAAATGGGAAATCGTTTCCAGACCAACAAAAAACTACCGCCCACTAACGGATCATTGTTCATACAGAATGAGCAGCCAAACAGAAGGAACTAACTTTTTTGTTCTTCAAAGATGTAATGGAACCTTGTTACTCTTACGTTGATATGCTGCTGGGGAGCCATAGTGCCAGTTCTGCTGCTGGTCGTGTGGAAATGTCTTGATTTCAAAAGATTCAAAAATGATATCTAATATAATGCACTGCGTAATCCCCCATACTTAAATTCAAAAAGAGTCAAGGGATCTCTACTTGAATGGTTCATGAGGCACAATACTTGCTAAGGTTTTGCAAATGGGGTAGCAAGCTAAGTGGGCTTGATTGTGGGGAAAAACTCCACAGTTAAGTGCGCTTGAGCCAGAGGAGTTCTGGGATGGGTGACCTCCTGGGAAGTCCTGGTTACCGGGTGCAAGCCCCGGAAGTGATGATTGATGCTATGTGATTTGTTCTCCACATTTCACTAGTTTCAATCCCACTTCTTCACCCCTGTGAGCATCACCCGATGCAATGAGTGCTAAGTGAGCTATTCAAAAATCATGAGAAATTAGTCAGTGACGACTACCTCTCATGGAAATGGTCATACGTTTGAATGACTTACTAACGCAGTTGAATCCCAAAAATGATATCTAATATAATGCACTGCGTAATCCCCCATACTTAAATTCAAAAAGAGTAAGGGATCTCTACTTGAATGGTTCATGAGGCACAATACTTGCTAAGGTTTTGCAAATGGGGTAGCAAGCTAAGTGGGCTTGATTGTGGGAAAAAACTCCACAGTTAAGCGCGCTTGAGCCAGAGGAGTTCTAGGATGGGTGACCTCCTGGGAAGTCCTGGTTACCAAGCCCCGGAAGTGATGATTGATGCTATGTGATTCGTTCTCCACATTTCACTAGTTTCAATCCCACTTCTTCACCCCTGTGAGCATCACCCGATGCAATGAGTGCTAAGTGAACTATTCAAAAATCATGAGAAATTAGTCAGTTAAGACTACCTCTCATGGAAATGGTCATACGTTTGAATGACTTACTTAACGCAGTTGAATCCCAAAAAATGATATCTAATATAATGCACTGCGTAATCCCCCATACTTAAATTCAAAATAAAAGAGTCAAGGGATCTCTACTTGAATGGTTCATGAGGCACAATACTTGCTAAGGTTTTGCAAATGGGGTAGCAAGCTAAGTGGGCTTGATTGTGGGAGAAACTCCACAGTTAAGCGCGCTTGAGCCAGAGGAGTTCTGGGATGGGTGACCTCCTGGGAAGTCCTGGTTACCGGGTGCAAGCCCCGGAAGTGATGATTGATGCTATGTGATTCGTTCTCCACATTTCACTAGTTTCAATCCCACTTCTTCACCCCTGTGAGCATCACCCGATGCAATGAGTGCTAAGTGAACTATTCAAAAATCATGAGAAATTAGTCAGTTACGACTACCTCTCATGGAAATGGTCATACGTTTGAATGACTTACTTAACGCAGTTGAATCCCAAAAAAATGATATCTAATATAATGCACTGCGTAATCCCCCATACTTAAACATACCAATGTGTTTTAAAAAAAAAAAAAGCATCGTTATACATTTTTTTCCCGATTTTAAAAAATAAAACGAATTCAACCAACTCGGTGCTCTTATAACAATTAGAGAATCGATGATTTTAAATATAAATTATACCATTGCATTAAAAAATTAATTGCGTCATTTTGAGATTTCAAAAAAAATAATTATATTATGTTAGTGCGTTGAAAAGAAATGGTGCCCCGGTAACGTCGGTGCACTTTTTTTTATAAATGTGTCAATGCACTTGACTATATATCGCACCGATGTGTGGAAAAAAAAAAAAAAAAAAAACCATGATTTTTTTTTTTTCTTTTTTACAATTCTAAAACAAGCAACAATTAATTTTTCAAAATATAATTTCATAAATTCTTTTAAATAATAAAAAGTTATTCACCATTTCATTATTTTACCCAAAATTTCAAGTGAGTGATTTTCAAGAGAGACAAACCAAGAGTACTATGCAATAGCAGAACTATTCATAAGATCATAAGTTGGTATGGTGATTCACTCAAAAACTTGGAGAGTAAAAATTTTAAATTTTATTGTTTATTTTAGTAATAAAATTTTTTACAATTTTTTTAGGGTTTAATTAAAAGAGAGATCATTTGAAGGAGAGACATACCAAGAGCATTGTGGAGCTGTAAAATATTTTGGATCCACTGAAAGATTAGAAGTTGAAAGATATAGTGATTCACTCAGAAGCTTGGATAGAAAAAATATCAAAATATATTGTTAAAATATTTTACAATTTCTCTCAGATTTATTCATAATTCAAAAAAAAATTATTATAGATTTTACTAGTAAAAAATTTATGATCTGTTTTTCAATTTAAATTTAATTAAAACTCAAACAAAAAACAAAAAAATTCAATACTTACCTTAAACCCTCGCTTCTTCCTGCAATATTTCACCTTAGGGTTTAACTTCCTCCACCACTTTACAATTACGGTTTTTCAATTTAGGCATTTCAGATTTAATGGGTTTGTGTACTTACTATATAGGGCATTTGACATGTAAAGTGTGGGAATCAATTATTGAATTAGATCCAAACCCTATTAGCTCTCTCTATTTATTTTTTTAAATGGTTATATGTTCCATGGTGTGCCCTTTGTAATATAACGCAGCATTGCTCCCTGTGTAATGCAATGTGTTATCACTCAGATTTTCCTAGAAGTTGTAAGAAGAGGAAAGGAGTCCGAGGTAACCAAAAACAACCTTTTGGGCACATAATCTAGCCAATCTTTACCTAGAGAGGGTTTTCTCTTTAAGATTTAGCTTTGTTTTATAAGGTTTAAGCTAGTCATTAGAGCTTTGGGATTTTGATTGAGTTTGTTGGTGAAATTCAATAGTAGAGGGGTATCACTGAGTATTTCAAGCCATTGGGCAAATGGAGTCAAAAGAAGATGGCTCAACTGGATTTGGTTTCTCTGCAAAGGATGGCTTCACAAGGCAATATAGCTAAATAGAGAACATATGATGACTTGAAAAGATGAGATGGGCTCAAGGGTGAAGAAGGGAAACTAAGAATCCTTCCACATGTCTTGAGAGAAAAAAACTTGACTGATCACTAATAAAGAGCAATTAAGAATTCTTTACTAAATGATCAAAATGAGTAAACTAGGAAACATGAGAAATTAAGAATTCACTGCTTACCATAGTTTAAAGGAAAACATTGAGAACAAAAATAATTGGAAACAAATTTCACTAAAGCACTTTCTGAATTAAGCTTTTTCGTTTTAATATTTAGATATGAAACATGATTGAAATATCTAAACAGGAAAACAATAACACATGAGTTATAAAATACTTATTGGTCCGATGTATTGCACTTGAATCTTGTGAAAAGTCCTTTGTATCAATTCTACATCCAGCCAGCCATGCAAGATTTGGTCCAACGACACTTTATTTCAAAATAATCAGTTTTATAACAATTTCTAAGAATCCACCCTCAATACTCTAAATTAGGGATTATTTATACAAAAACTTTACAATAAAATATCTCATTACAAAGTGAGATATAATTTGAGATGACTAACTAGAGGTTACATGGTAATAGATACAGATGGTCTCGTAGATAGTAGATAGAGGCAAACTGACGGTTTGCTATCCCTATTATTGTGAGTGTGCTGGAGTCAGAATCTATGATTGGGCATCTTGCTGTGTTTGATGTATTTATGTGTTGTTGTTCTGCTTTTTACTTTATCGCTAATACACTTTGACCTGCATCTAATACTCTTTACCTATTTGATCTTTGTTTATCCTCTTTACCATTCTTTACTATAGTAAATAATCAAAATTTACTTTTTACCAAGGATAAATTACAAAACTTCTAGCATTTCTTCCCACGATTTTGGCTGTGGTATTTTGGTCCTCTGAAGTTTTCTGAGAACTTCTTCAATCTCTGTGTACTTGAAAAAAGTTGGTTGAATTGGAAACAAATGCTTTAGCTCATGTTCAACATAGAAGAGGTTCTCTAGATTGTCATAGAGAACTCTGCCCGTAGGTAGTGCCTTTGGTGCTCATGTACTGGTTGATGAACTTGCCTAGTTACTTACATATTGATCCAGTTTATCAACATAATCTATGTGCCTCATCAATTTATCATTTATAGCTAAAGGACTGAGTAGCCCTTTGTTCTGCAAAATACCAAATTTCTCCATAAAAGCATTAATTTCCTCCTGCATGCTTTGGCATCTTCTTTCCAAATTTTGCATCAAAAATCTTTTAATTAATACCTTCTTGACTTCCAGAATAGTCCCTATTCTATCTTCAATGCCTAGTTCTTTAAGCTGATACTTATTCTTACTATTCAAAAAATTTATGAGTCTGGCAGCTTCCTTAGGCATTTTTCGTGATTTTGTCCTCTGAATCTCTTTTAAGGTTACTTTTACTAAATCAATCTACTCAAAAATTATTTGTATTGATGGTCAAACATCATTATTGACCGAGTGATGTTGGTCCAAAGAATCTTCTTAATATCGGCCAAAGGTTTGTCAAATGTGAGGTCCTTTTCTAATGATTTCACCTTTTGTTCTAACCCCTTAATTTCCCTCACTTTTTCTGAAAAATTTATCTTTGAAAGATCCTATTTCTATTCCAAGGTATCATATTGTTCTTTCACTTTTTGTAACTCTAAAACTTGTAGCTTCATTTCCTCCGTTGATTTTATCAGTTCTTTTGTGCTCAGACCTGTAATCTCTGCTGGTGTTGTTCCTGTTGTTGTTGTTCCTTCTATTGCTTCTGCTGTGACCACTGGAATGTTCGGGGCCAGAGTTGTTCCAAGGGTTGAAGAGGCTGCGGTAGAAACCACTGGCATTACATTATGAGGTTGAGAGGTCAACTCTCCCTGCTTGTCCTTCAATGATTTTTCCAATTCTTGTTCAGTCTCATTCAACCTTTCATTAAGCTTTAGGAGCAAGTTCATAAGCTCTTCTTTAGACCATTGTTGTATGATTTTAGTAGTCTGTGGATGCCTGGAAGGAGGCAATTTTAGCTCCTTTCTTAAGGCAGCTATGTATTCATCTTTCTTTTTAATTAAAGCTTCTACAACCTTCACATATTTTGGATCATGTCCCAACCCAATGATCACTTCCTATAATGACTTTATTCTGTTGTCTTTAGCCTGTGAGGAGGCTTTCTCCAGCTATAATTGGATAGTTGTATTATCCAAAGGATTTTCCAGTCTTTGAGCCATCATGGCCTTACCAGTCAATGTAGAATATATCATCTCCCCTGTCTGTTTGTGCAACTCAATTTGGTCCAAGGGATGAATGTCCTTTGCCATGAACTTGAAATTGGTTCTGAGGTAATCTGTTGATGATTGAGGCTGCTGCACTTTAGGTTTGAAATAACTCATTATCATTTTAGCTTCTTTGATGTCATAGGCTGACATCAACCTATTTTGATTAGTGGGAACCATTTTCAAATATTGATTGTAGACTTGGATCCTTAATTGATCATTTTTGGCTTTTATTTCTATGAACTTCTTTTTTATATCTGGAGTGTCTTTTCCTGATGGCCTAAAAGATGATACCTCTTCACTTTGTTGTCTCTTCAACTCCTGTCTCTGTGAGCTTGTAGATGTCCCACCTACTGGGAAAGTTTGATGACCATCTACACCTTCTTTTCTTTGACTATAAGTAGTTTCTTCAAAAAATTATTCTTCTGAAAGAGGATTTAGCCTTTGCCTCTTAGCGCCAGGATATTTGAGGGTCCACTGGTAGGGGTAACTACTTCCCTATCTCTCTTTTTGTTCATTTCCTCATTCAGAGGAGTTTGCAAGATTGGGGGTTCTCCCACATTGACTTGAGTTAGAGGAGTATGTATATGGGCCTGTTCTTTAGAAGTTTGGGTTGGTTAGACATTATTGACTATTCTGTATCTTGAGTGCTTGTCTCTGTTTCTTTTCCTTTGGAGGTCCCTGTGAGTGGTGTATCAGTCTGCTGTGATTGCCTTTGAGAGTCCCCAACTGTTGAGGCACTTATCCCTGATGCTGACTTTTGAGAAGTTTCAAACTGCACCTGTCCAAAAGAATTTAGGTCAAGAGTCTTCTCAATATCTTTCATTACATTTTTTATGTTGACCTATTCACTATGAGTTTCTACTAAGGTCTCTTCCCTCCACTCATCCAGGTTGGCAAACTGTTCAATCTCATGGATTCTATGGTGTATGTATGGTGCCAGCCTATTCTTCATTCTTCTATCATAGATAAAGCTATGAGGATCATATGGAACCCAACCAAAACTTTTGTGTAATTTAAGGTTCTCTTCTAAAATTCTCTCTGCTTCCCTCCATGCTTCCCTATTGTGCAGCCGAAAGGGCTTAATTGGTTCTTGATCCTTAGTTGTGCTTTCTTTTTGGCTTTTTGAAAATGGACCAAGTCTGAATGTATCATTTGTCTAAAGTATTACAATGCAAACAGTCTCATTGGAACATATTTGGGTAGCTTGAAAGGGAAAAGCTCGCACCCCTATATCCTAATTTCTGTATAATTCTGGTATAAATACTAGTCACCTATTCTGTATTGCTTCGAGAGCTGAAAGATCTTTTTAATGTCACCACTAACCCTGGGAGGGGAAATCCCTGTGAACAAGGTGGTTGCTGGATGAACTGATCAATGAACTCATTATAGGAGGAAGGGGAATCAAAGGTTTTATGGAAAATGGAAGTCTAAAAGATAACAGACCTTGGATTGCACTTGGTATCAAGCTTCATGACAGGGAAAGGGAAATTTTCGGACTGATAATAAAGAATGAGATAATATATGAAGGTTGTATATTTGAAAACTCCTTCATTGTCCAGTCTCATGAACTGTTCATGAATTTTATCAGCGATAAAAAAGGCATAATCATACTTAATAGCAAGGGGTTGTCCAGGAGTAAATATTGACAACAAAACTAGGGTTAACTCATCAACAAATTCACTAGTGTTGAATCCCATAACTAAAGATATCATATAAACTATGAGTCTTCCCATATCTGTGAAGAAAGTTTGCATATAAGGAGGTGGGCCCTTAGGCTGATGTTTCAGTAACATGAAAGTTTGACAAAGGCGATCAAGTTTTGATTGGGACAATTTAATTGATTTCTCAAGAAAATCCCCAATGGAAATGGGAGTGAGAGCTTGATTGAGGTGGAATTACAACATCTCATTGATTGACTCAAGAGTTATTGGGAAGAGAACTGTTTGGCTGGGAGACATAACTACTCTGTGGGTAGGGTCGTAATTGGCATGGCATTGATGAATTATATCGGGGAAAACATGAAATAAGGGGAGACAGTATTTGGGAAGATTGCATTCCCATAGCCCTAGGATATCGGAGCCATTCAGGCAGTTATCTCTACTTTCGAAAAAGACTTTGAGGTGATTTTTATTAGAGGAAAGGTCTCTTATTTGGAAGTCTTTATTTGCCAAGGGCAGATGGTCTAAATTTCGATGAGGGGCATTAATAGGTGCAAAATTCAACGCCACAAGGGTTTACAATTCTGTTTTTGTGGATTCAGAAGGAAACTGTGGTTTTCTTTGTGAAATGGGGAACATAAAGGCTGTGGGGGACTTAATTGACGAAAAAAATGACTAAAATATTATGAATTTGGTCCCTTTCCGTCAATTTATAGTGGAAAACTTAGAACTTGCAGGGTTTTGTTAGGAATTGGATAAATACCTGTTTTTGGAGGATGAACAGTGAAATACAAGTATTGGTTGTGGCTAAAAGGCTCTGAACTACATCGGCTGCGAGTTTTTGAGTAGGTTCGCGGCTGAAATCTTCGCACTAATTGACCTCGACGTTCTTTTGCATGGGCACATAGGTTTACAGTATAAAGCAGTGAAAATGACTTGTTTGTTTTATTCACAAAGTCAAGGGTTGGCAAGGGTTTTTAGTTTTCGGATGGATGATATCAACGGCAAGTGATATGATGTTTTTGTCACGTATAGGAACGCGGTAAGTAGTTTCATATCTCACTGCTTTTGGGGACGGGTGGTAATGGACCTTGAGCTAGCAATTCCATAGATCTTGCAATGCGTGGTGGTCGCACTATGCAAAAACCACTTTGTGATCGCACATTATCGCACGGTCACAAAGGGTCGTGCGATATTCATAATGGCCGTTAGATCTGGAGGACCTAATCGGACGGTTGACGGAAAATACGATAGGATGGAGTTTAACAAAGGCAGGCCTGATATAATTATTGGTTAATTTAACCATATCGGGAGTGGCGGGATAGGTCAAGAAGGTTATTAACTAACCATAAGGGTTAATTAATCCCATATTGATGTGACAAGGTATTAAGGGCTGTTAATTAGTTACTGGATAACTAATTAATCCCGATTAAGGATGCATTATGGTTATAATTAAATCGAGTGGCGGGATATATAGAAAATCAGGGTTTTTTATATTTAAATAATAAGGGAAAGAGTAAATGTTTATAAGGGAATTATATAATATAAGTTAAAAGTTAATACGATAATGAAATGAAAAAACGCTAAGTGTAAAAATAGTTGATATGTGTATTTAACTTAGGCTTAAGTGAAAAAAAGGGATTTTATGAGAAATATTTGAAATTTTCCTAAGTAAAATAGGATTTTACTTAGGAAAAGAATTGTGAAGGTGAGTGAATAATGTATGAATGATTTTAAATACTTAGGCTTTATAAATTATTGGGTTGAGGGTTTGGTCCCTCCAGAAGTCAGAGAGATGCTCTAAACCCCTCTAATTGAGCAAATACCTTAGTATTTCAGGGGAAATTAGTGAAATTTTTAGGGAAAATGAAAAGGGGAGTTAATTATTTGACTTTTCTTTGCTTGAGATGTTTTTCAATGTATTGTATGCCTTACCCTTGTGATGAAAGTAAAGGATTAATATACTTAGAGTCATCATTCGTCACATATAATATCTGCAACATCATCTACCTACCTTACCTACTTATCCTAACATTTTTACTCGTTTATTTGGGTGCACTTAGACTGGCAAACCCTTATTAAATTTTATTTTCATTTGCATGGCAAAGCCTATCTAAGTCTACACTTATTACATCCAAGGGTTCAGATTAAACTGTTGAGCTCATTTTTCACTCTACCTATCTACTTATCTACCAAGATTACACTGTTTGGTCAGATATTTATTCTCTATTTCTACAACATGAAATTGAAATATGAATTAGCCAAGTTTAACTATTTGGCTATTCAAGAATTGTGGCATAAATGACAAGATACACACAATTGTTTATTACAGAAAGTGAAAAAAGTAGTGGCATTTAGACTTGCACACTTTCTTGGTCTTTCTTTTGTTAGGGTTCATTTTCTTTCATTTTTTTGACCATTTTTATTATTTTTACCCTTTAATTTTTCTTTTAGGGTATACCCTCTTTACAATTTTTAAATTTTTTGATTTTTTGAAAATATGGAAAAACTTTGTAACAATAAAAGGTAAGCACATATCACATAGCTCATCAAGTCAATCATGATATATGACACCTATTTGTATAGGGGCCTAACAGTGGCTCCACTTGGGGATGGCTTTTCCTGGTGGAAAGTCAAGAACAGTAGATCAAATGGCCTCTGAGTGACTTTGACTATGCTCTGCAATCTTCTTTTTCCTACTGCCTTATTGTATGTATGACAATAATACTTCTGAAGCTTAGGGCCTTCTCTTCGGGCTTCAACTCCAAAAGCTATTGTCCAATCCAAAAGTGGCATTACAAAGGATATAGTATGTAGATGTTAAACATCATGGTAAATCTTAATAGGCAGGATCAAAGTAATGTTTTAACAGTCAACAGTTGACTGGTCCTTCTTCTGCCTTTGTGTCATCCAAGTTTTTGAGAAAATATGTGTTGTTTCCTTGTAGGGCATGGATAATGTATGGTCATTTCCATAGGAAGTCAAGCTTCCCATGTTTCCCCTTATCTTCTCTTCTGTAATCCCATCTTAACACTTTATTTCCAAGGTGGAAATCTTCAGCCTTGGTTCTTCTGTCAAATATCTTCTTGAGCTTTTCCTGCCATATTTGGGATCTTTGGTACACCTCCTCTCTAGTTTGCTGCAAATTGATTGTTTCATTAATCCTTCTTTGGATATCATTGGGTTCCACTTGAGCTTCTTGGAGTAGTTTTATAATAGGAACTCCAAATGATGAAGGAAATACAGCCTCCATGCCATAGACTAATTCATAAGGACTAATGCCAATGGATTTCTTGGTAGTAAGCATGCCTGCCCATAGTGCATTTATTAGTTTCTTATGTCAAGTCTTTTTATTTTCTTCCAACAAATTTTTAATGATATTAATGAGGCTCTTGTTGGAAGATTCAGCTAGTCCATTTCCTTGTGGATAATAGGCTGTGGAATGGCCTAATACAATGTGGTATTTATTGCAAAAACTGATAATCTTTCGTGATTTAAAAGCTGCAACATTATCAGTTATGATTTTTGTGGGGCAGCTGAATCTGGATAATATGTTGGTTTTTACGAAACCTATGATCACTGTATCTGTGCCCTGTCGTGAGGGTATGGCCTCTATCCATTTGGTAAAATAATCAGTGGCAGTGAGAATTCATTTATGCTGGCCAGATGAGGGAGGATGGATTTCTCCAATGAAGTCAAGACCCCATTGTTGGAAGGACTTTTCAGTAGAAATTGGTTTCAAGGGTAAAGGTAATAGTTTTCTCTTTCCCTCAAAAATTTGCATTTATGGCAAGAGGTGACAAATTTTTTCACATCAGCAAACAAGGTTGGCCAATAGAAACCAGCCGTTAAGATCTTATTTGTAGTCGATTTCCAGTAGAGGTGTCAACCACAGTCTCCTACATGAAATGCTTGAAGTGTCTTGTCAGCTTCATTTTTTAGCAAACAATTTAATAAGATTCCTTCATGATTTTTTCCAAAAAACAGCATTATCTAAAATAAAAACTTTAAAGCTTTCATCTTTAAAAACCCACTTTTTTGTTCTGGATAACCCTGGAGGAGCCTGCAGGTTTTGTAACACATAAATTATATCAGCATACCAAGGTGAATCTGAAAAGGCCTGCTGATCTGTGGAGTCACCATCTCCTATTTGTTATCCAATTCATTTATGTCTAGGGCTTGACATTTAGTTTCTGCCATAAGTTTGGTCAATTCCTGTCCTTTTATCAACTTTGTAGATTTTATTTCAATATCATACTCTAAAATTGTAGCAATCCATTTACCTCTTTTGCCCTCAATTCCATCCTAAGTCAGGATGTCTTTGAAAACTACATTTGGTACATAGGCTATCACATGAGAGTATAATATATAAAATCTGAAGTCTTTAATGGCTTTAACAAGTGAAAAAGCTTGTTTTTCCATGATTTTGTATTTCAGTGATGCATCTCTGAGTGCTTTACTAAAAAAGGCGATAGGTTTTTCACATCCTTGGTCATCCTTTTGTAATAAAATAGCTATTATAGTGTACTCTAAGGCGAAAGAAAAAATTATGAAGTCTCTATCAAATTGGGGACTTGTAAAGACCGGTGTTCTAGTTAAAGCCATTTTAATTTCTTCAAATGCTTGTTTGGATTCTACTGTCCATTTTATACTTGAATCCTTTTTTAACATGTTATTAAGTAATCTAATGAGTTATGCTAGGTTATATATGAATTTTCTCAGGAAGTTTATCTTTCCTAAGAAAGCTTGAAGTTCTTTGATATTTCTCGAATGAGGTATTTGTAAAATTGCTTCTATTCTGGCAGGGTCAATTCGAATTCGATCCTTTGAAATGATGTGTCCTAAGAGTTTAACTTCTTCTAGGCCAAACAAAGATTTATTTGAATTTAAAGAAATACCATATTTTCTGCATTTTAAGAATACTTGTCTGAGATGGTCCAAATGCTGTTGATCTAATTTAGAAAATATAGTTAAGTCACCTAGATATATGAAAAGAAAATCATGAATCTCTTTAGCAAATGCAATGTCCATTTCCCTTTGGAAAGTAGCTCTTGCGTTTTTAAGTCCAAATGGCATTTTGATATACACAAATGTACTCCATGGTGTTGTAAAGGAAGTTTTTTCTTGGTCATCAGGATGAACCAGAATCTGATTATATCCTAAAAATCCATCTAAAAGAGAAATCCTAGAAAAACCTACTACCTTTTTCAAAATATGGTCCATCTTGGGTAAAGGGTAGTTATCTTTAAGGGAAATCTTATTCACATTCCTCAGATCTACACATAATCTTATTTCCTCTGTTTTCTTCCTAGTGGGTAATAAATTAAATACCCACTCAGAAAATCTTATAGGTGCAATAATCCTTGCTTCATACATATGTTTAATTTCTTTTTCAATCGAAGGTAGTAATACATGGTTGATTCTTCTGAGTTTTTGTTTGAATGGCTTCTGGTCTTCTTTCAGAGGTATAGTATGCTGAATTATTGAGGTGTCATATGATTTCAAATCCTCATAACTCCAGGCAAAAACATCATGGAATTCCCTCATAAGTTCAACATATTTTACTTTCTAATTAGGTATTAAAGACTTTGATAGTTTTATCATATTTGGGTTTTCTTCTGTTCCTAAATTATATTCTTCAATGTCTACCTTTAATGGTTCCATATTTGGTTTAGTAGGAATATCATTGGAATCAAAGAGGTCTTCTAGAGGAGTTAAACCTTTGGGCAAATTATTGTCTTTTAGGTGAATGACCTCTGTTTCTTCTTCGATCATCTCATCATGGTCCATTTGTTTTAGGTCTTGAATTTATTTTTTAGCGAATTTTGTGGGGTGAAGCATTTGAATTGAACTTTCTTCCAAAGTGTTGGTTTCTACCTTATCTACTTGTGTAGAGTTACTTTCTGCATCAACATTAATGTAACTATGAGAAAATTATTTATCTAAAGTTAAAAAATTATTAATCTACTCATCACTTTTGAAAACTTGCAAGTTCTTCAAATTGTGAGGGATAGCTCGTCTATCCCTAATTTTAGCAGTAAATTGATGATTAGGTTTGAAAGGCAATTTACAGGTGCTGGAAAACATGGCCAGACTATGAGCATGTAAGTTATGTTTTCTAGGTACTACAACAAGCTTAATTTCCAAAAAAGTATTAAGAATCTCTATCACTATTTCCCTATAGTATCCTAACCTAGGATCCTTGGTAAGGTACTTTCCTTTAATCTGATTAACAATTAATTCTGAATCACCTATAACAGAAACTCTAATTGCTCCTAATACTTTGACA
>APFE031024480.1:0-20336 GCA_000404065.3 Pinus taeda | reverse complement strand
AGCCACAACAAGGGAAGGTGAGTGGAGATCGAGTAGAGACATCTACTCATGTAGAGACCTCCAGTAGGGGGAAACTTCGAGCCAGGTGGGCTAAGGGATCACATGCAACCATACCTCCAGGTAGGAGGTGGGGCGATGTGGAGTGATCATCCCACGGAGGAGGGGCAGGATCCTTGAGGTACCCAACCTCTTGGATGAGACCTTGCTACGGAACCCCGATGTGGAGTAGCAGGAACTAACTGATTGGGTAGAGACAGATGCGGATGGAGCGGCAGAGAGAGCTACAATGCAGGGAATCCCAGGACAACGCAGAGCATGTAGGTTGTAGCAATGAGAGAGGCACAAGTGTGTTGCATAGCGCAGGGTAGAAAGAGAAGGGTGCAACGGTGCGAGATGCATGGAGATGTTGGAGTAGTGCAGAGGTCAGAGAGGGAGCACTTTTCATCAGCAAGTAGAGCTTCAGCATCAGAGTATATTTCTAGCCCAATAGAGGTGTCAATTGGGAATTTTTTTTGTTCCGAGTGTTGCTAGAGCAACCACACTTGGTAGATGTGTTGCATGCAGAACATTCCAGAGTTACAGGATCGGGTTCGAGAGGAAGCCTTTCTTGTTCAGAGGGAGTGTTGAAAAGTGTGCAACAAGAAATGCTAAATTTAGGAAGTGCTAAAAATAGAAACTAACTATAAAATAGAAGTTTGTCATGAGCATTTGGCACTTGGTGAGAGGTGAAACTGTTAAAATAATAGCATCTGTTCCTAAAAATAGGCATTTCTGGGTCCTTCCCCTTATTATATATAGCAATCCCTGGTTATCTATAGGATAGTAAAATTCGAAATTTGGGTCTTACCAGCAGTGCAGTTGGAAATATAATTTAATTATTTCTCCATGAGTTAATTAAGTTAAGGACAAGCAAACTTGACAGTCTTTGTGAGAACATGCAATTATTTCTCCACTAATTGGAGAATGTGTCCTTGATTTACTCCATTGATTGAGGAATTAAGGATGAGTTCTATATTGAGAGGATCATATGACTTAGTTTAACTTAGTCAAGTTCAGTTAGATTAATTTAACATGTTGTTAAATTAATGAGATACAGTTTGTTGATGCTTGCATGCATGTGACAATTGTTATTTTCAGATAATTGTGTATTCACTCATGGATAACTGATGCATGTCAGTTCTATCAGAGACCCAGTTGAGATCAGATATGGGACAGTGTACTAGCAGATGCTAGGATATTTCTAGTAAGTATTCTTTGCATGGGGAAGGAAGCTTCTTCCTTCTATGACTGCGTAGTTGGACCTGAGGTGACAGCATGAATGATCAGGCCAATTTACATGTGTTTTGTAATTGGACCCCAATCAAAACTGCGCAAGGAAATAGGAGCTTGGACTTGAGGTGTTGCCTTTATATACAAGGCTAGGTAGTCCATGAGCTACATCATCAGGCTACAGAGAGAGTAGGATAGCTTTTGAGCTGATTATTTTTGTACGTTGTTGAGGATTTCCACTTGATTGATGATATAGAGATGGGGTTTTAGGTTGGTGCTTTTCCAGGATAAGTTCTTATGTGTTATGTGTGATTGATTCCTTCTTATCAGTTATATGTGTTCATGCTTGATGTTGCTTATTTTAAATTAAGCTTCCGCTAAGTTTATGGTAGACGTAGATCTAGTATTATGCTTTAGTACATTGCATATATCAGTTGGATTTGCAGGTGAAATTTCTACATGATATCAGTGAGCTAGCTGATTTGTAGAGAAAATTCTACAAATGGTTGAGAATCACATCCATCAAAGGCTTCCAACGTGTTAGGTGATTGGTTCAGGGTAGGAGACCCAATTTCCTTCCAACAAGACACAGACATGATGCAGGTGGAAGCACCTTCATCAATGGTGGTCCTATGAATCATCTTCTCCTTAATGATCACTTGAATGAGAAAGGAAATCTAATGAGGTAAGCACAGAACATGGTTTTCCAAATCAAAACAAATGAGATTGGAATCAGATGGATCAATACCTCTAATAGCCGACAACAATGCTTTCCATTAAGAAGGACAGCTTTGAAGGACCTCAAGAGTGTTGAGCGATAAAAAGGTGTCTTTTTAACTCATAATTATCTTCACATTAATTGTCAACCCAGGGATGACTTTTTATTTCAAGAGTGTACTCAGTTTGAGGCGGCTATTTACTCAAGAGTAATGTTTTGCAGTATAGTGCTTAAAATCCAAAAGTAAATGAATGCTTGAAAGAAAATCTACTTACAGCAAAATACCTTGAAGCCTAAATCATTCATTTGGAAAAATAAGCAATGTATCAGTCAAGGGTCCAGTAACAATAACTCATCCCTTTGGAAACTGATGTAACCAAAAGTAATCAAGGAACAAATCATCAATCTGGGGACTAGACAGCAAATGCCAATGCCCACTACAGTTTCAAATCGTTCTGCACACCCAAGCAAAGATAATGCGAATAACAGGAAATGGAACAGCAGCTAGGAAATGTAACGACAACTAATTCTTAATCTACAAAAATAAATGCAATAATCATGTCCTACAGAAATCAAATGGCAATCCTCTATCTTGAAGGATGAATCGAATAGCACACGGAAATAGAATAGCGTTGATTAATGGTGAAATACAGAACAGCGCTTGGAAGCCAAACAGAAATACACAATAACTTAACACACGGCACACCTTAATAGTAATTTGATCTTGGTTATTCGATTATCAGTCTTAGTTATAAACAAGAATGATTGTATTTTATAATGGAATAGCAACATCAATAGATCTAACAATCGCAAGGAAATATAATCTCTAAGATGAATTCAATAATACCAATTAATAAGTGTTACAACACGGATACGCTGTAATTGAACAACAATACATTTTGTAAGGATCAGCAACGTTATATCAATGATTGAAAGAATAGCAATGTGTTACCAAGTCAAGATGAATCAATACAACATTCCTGGCATTGAGAATGATATTACTTAGTTGAACATGAATCGAATATAACAGAACCGTGATATAAAATAACAGAACATACTAGATTACCAAATAACGTTAATAAGCAAAACCACGCATAAACCAAGAAGATAATATACAGTAGTAGCAGCGTACTCCACCAGAGGCTGGGCCCTTAGCCGCCAGTGGATGTTGTTGGGTTACTTCAGATGAACAGAATGAACAACAACTCTCAAATCATGTATTAATCATCAAATTGTAAAATCGGTACAATAGCTGAAGCTCTAAGAATTACAACATGCAACAATCTCCTTTTCCTCCTATTCTATCATGAATCCTTAGTTCTAAATCTCTAATTCAAATCATAATTCTGAATCCTTAAGTCTCCATCTCTAAATTCATCATCCCTCTCCAAATTAATCATCCCCTTCTCTGATCTTTGTTCTCATTTAAATAGAGAGAGATCAAAGAGAAGTTACAACAAAGATAATTACAACATGATTTATATTACAAAATTGGATTGATTCTAACCAATTGATCAACAAGAAAATATATTCCCATTTAACTTTTAACAAGAGTAAGGCGAATTTGGTCTTTGTAGCTGAGATTTGGAGGACGGTCGCACAACAAATCTAAGAAAATTGTGCTCACATAACCATGTGTTTCTCTCAGTACAAGCTGAATTTGGGCAAACCATCATTTATTAAACTTAATTGGGTCCATTACGGACAAAACCCATGTTCCAGATTTTCCAAATTCTTCTTCATTTGCTCAGAATCTCAACCGCAAAATTGTCACTTCTTATTCCAGCGAATTTCTGAGTTGGCACATTTAGTGGTCAAATCTTCAATCTAGAAATTATCTTGGAGGTTAAAAATGGTGAATAATGTTACAACTAATTTATTGAAAATCATTGATAAAATCATTCATAATCATCAATTTATTAGAAATAAAGGAGAATAAATAGTATTCATTCATAAGAGCATAAATCATTATAAAATAGAATTATATGATAAACTGTGATTAATAACATGACAAAGAAAAGTAAAAATGGATGAAATAAGTGTTAAAAAGGTGGTTGTATTCACGGCCCAACATACCCCCACACCGAATATATTGCATGTCCTCGTACAACAAAAACTGAATATATTGCATGTCCTCATGCAACCCAAAGACAAAACCCATGTGTTAACCAAGCAATAAAAAAATTGTTCATCCCAGCTCATGAAATGGATAGAACAAATGAATCCTTCATTAATTAATGAATACTCAATTTTAGCAATTTTGATGAAGGAATAACAATGAAGTTGCAGCAAAATATGATATAAGTGACAGCAACCTTCATTAACCATTTTCCCAAAAACTATGAACCCAATTTTGTTGAAATATATTAATGCTTCTATGATCCAAAAATCAGATCATTTTGATGCACAGATCATGAGATATAAACAAAATGGTTGTAGTTGAGAGTGCATGATTTCCGAAATTTTATGAACCAATTTAACTTGAAATTATCTGGGTATGTGTATTTTAATAATATGTTTGTGTTTTCCAGAAATCACAAGAATTGAATTCATAGTTTTTAAAAGTATTATGGAAATCAATTTCTGCACTGTGTAAAAATGAAATTGTATGCCTTAAATGAGAAAGAAAATAGAAAACATCCATCATGCGTAGCAATTCATCCCCCTCTCTGAAAAAATAGCATGCCCTCATGCGATGCTAGAAAACAAATAGAGGTGGTTGCTACCAGCTGTTGAATTCTATGCTTGGTGTAAAACAACATGGAATAAGGAAGGTGTTGAGAATGAATAAGAATAACAATGGATGATAAAGAATATGAATGACATGGTTATCAGAAAGAAATGAATTGAAGCAATATTCCCCCAAAACTGAAAGATGAAATGCGACTGAAAAATGGGAAGTGGTAAAGATGTGGAATGAAAGATGATAAATAATGCTCAAAATGGATTTTCATTAAATTCTCCTAAATTCGTAATAAATCAGAAAATTATGCTATTTTACCTCAAGTTTTACCTCCAAAAGAAAAATGTAGAATGACATATATGTACTGGCATTTGTTGAAGCTGATGTAGGCAAAGTTGGTGTTGAAAGTGATGCAAAAGGTGGAATCCAGGCAAGCACATCATGTCTGAAGAATTGTTCATGTTGCGAGTTGTTCGAGCCGCTTTGGTTAGTTGCAATAGTGTGGTCATGCTGCGAATAGAATTTTGTCCATACTTGTTGTTTTCCTGTAAACAAATCACTATTTTGCATACAATGTTCTTGAATCCATAGTTTTAGTTTTGAATAGCAATAGATTAAGATGCATGCAAAAATTTCAATCAGAAAAACTTTTTGTATACATGCAATACTAATATTTTATCAAATCAACAAGTGATGGCAGAGTGCAGTAATCATATTGCATGCAATCCCATAATGCATACATTCCCCCCTCCAATTGGAAAAGGGATTCCATGACCATAAAGCATATGAAAGGTGTTTTGTTGACGGCAAGGCAAGGGAATGAACAATACAGCAATGAATGAAGCAGAGTACACATATCAATGATAGGACAGCGGGAGTTATGGTTATAATGAGAGCAGAGTGTGTAAAGATAGTTATGAATAAGAGAGAGGATGCTTCGGATTGATGATAAGTTATGAAAAAGAAAAAGAACGACAATATGCCAAAAAGATGCTTTACTGACGGTATTCTAGCTGAAAAATGATGTGATTAATCAGAAAACAATTTCTCATGTGTAAAGGTTCAAAATAGGGAAAAAAAATTAAGGAAATAACTTCTCTGATAAAAAGAAAAAATAAGAAAAGGGTATTATAATGATAATTGATGATAAAATATAACTTCAATACCATAAGTAGAGCCTTTGCTGCCAGCAGGCGTCCATAGCCTCGGCAGGGTTGTTTTTTAACCCATATGAGCCAGAATCCTCAATTTATAGATGGAGAGTTCCAATGATGTTCTATAGAAGAGATCAGTGTGCTGGCATGGTAACCAAATAACCACATTGCCATTCACTGGGATGTAGCAAAAGTGATCAGGCCGGCTCGTGATGAGACCTTCTATTCCAAGGATAATTTGGCTATCCAATGGATCATAACCCTGGTGTGGTGGCCATATTGGGAATGTCACTTTGTTACAGTCTTATGAACATGGTAGGCTGGCTCGTAATGAGACCCCCTATCCTCCATCTGCGAACAAAATTTTGTTGTTATTACACATTTTTATAATAAAAGGAGGGAGGCTCAATACTCTTTAAAAGTAGGGATGGTGGAAGAAGTTGAACATGTCAATAGAAAAAAATATACCCATAATCTCATTTATTACAGACAGAGAAAATTATGACTAGGAAGGGTGGAACCAGCATGGTATTAAGATGATCAATCAATATCATGTACAATAGAAAACAATGCAGTAAAGTAGTATATAAATAATTATGTCCATTTTGAAAAGAATCTATCATCAACGAGCTGTCCTGTTAAAGATCATAACGTGAATGATATTAACTTGCTTCAAAAGAATCCATAATTCTTGTTCTCATAAAAATAGTGTACTTTATGCCATGAAAGGGAATCAGTGAAATGTGGTTGAGATAAACTAGGAATAATCCCACAAGAGAAAGGAAGGGTTGCTCTCGAAAATACTCCCAAAGTGTTGCTCATTTGAAGGAACAGCAAAAACACTCAAAAAAAAATGTTGTTATTTGTAAGGAACAACAAAAGAAATGCACACCAAAAAGCAAAAATACACACGAAAAAGTGTGAAAACACAAATGTCGTTCCTTTAGAAAAAGGAATAGCAGAAACTAAAAGTGTCATTCCTTTAGAAAAGGAACAGAAAAAATGCAAGTGCCGTTTCTTTGGAAAATGAACAGCAAAAATGAAAAGTGTCATTCCTTTGGAAAAGGAACAACAAAAACACAAGTGTCGTTCCTTTGGAAAAGGAACAGCAAAAATAAAAAGTGTCGTTCTTTTAGAAAAAGAACATCAAAAACACAAGTGTCGTTCCTTTGGAAAATGAACAGCAAAAACGAAAAGTGTCGTTCCTTTGGAAAAGGGACAGCGAAAACGCAAGTGTCGTTCCTTTGGAAAAGGAACAGCAAAAACACAAGTGTCGTTCCTTTGGAAAAGGAACAGCAAAAATGAAAAGTGTCGTTCTTTTGGAAAAGGAACAGCAAACACGCAATTGTCGTTCCTTTGGAAAAGGAACAGCAAAATGAACCGTGAAAAAGGAATGGCTAACACAAAAGGTGATGTTCTTTTGAAAAAAGAACAGAAAAACGAAAATGTTTTTTAGAAAAGGAACAGCAGAAACAACAAAAGTGCACACAAATGTTGTTCCTTCAGAAAAGGAACAGCAAAATGCACAAGCATAAAATGCAAGCACGTAAAGAATGAATTAGTTGTTCATTGTATTGATATTGAAGATGGGTTACAGTTTGAATGAAGCAATACCTGAAACATAAAATATAAGAGAAATCAAAAAAAAAAAAACAACAACAACAACAACATTTTTTTAAAAAACAGCATGTAAATAAATTAATTAATTACAACAACTATGATGCTATGTAAAAAAATGATCTCTTTGAAAAATGTTTTGGCAACAGTGACAAGACATAAATCTTCAAATGGAAATCAATTCTTCATTTCTTCTATTATGAATCCATTGGGTAATGAGTTGGATGAAATTCCTTTGTTTCATTTAAAATTTCTTTCAAAAATCACTCGTCCATAAATTGACCTTCTTTATTTTCCCAAGACCTGCAAAAAACGAGTATCTACCTGCAATAAAACATTAAATCATGGAGAAAGAGAGGTGCACGGGCTCCCCTAATCCAAGAATTATGCAAAAAAACTAACAAGTAGTTACTCTGTAGAACAAATCCATGGAGGAAATAACAAAGTAAAATTTATTTGTTACCTGCGGGAGAGCAGTGGCCAATCATGCTAACCTGCAGTGTTTTAATCACAATTTCTTTGTTTTTCGTCGAAATTGAGTGATTCCAAAGCCAAATGAGAGATAATTCAAAGGTGTATCTATATTAGAAACAGGTTTTAAAAATTCAATGATATGATATGTCAATTTTGGTTATAACAACCTGCATTACAGAGTCATTTTCGATTACCCGGTTTAGACCAACAGTTAATGTTTTAAGCATAGATTTTCCGTTTGATGTCGGATTTGAATGATTCAAATTGGAAATGAAATTATATTCATTTATTTATCTCGAATAGAAACAGGTTTTAAATACAAGAAGAATTGATTGGTCAAATACTGTAAGGAACAACCAGAAAGACAAAGTTTTAAGAGTGCTGATTTACGATAGATAGTCAGTATTTTGGTCATAACTTTCTCATACGATATAGAAAATGAGTGATTTCAATTTCATTATAAACTAGATTCATAGGATAATCTAAAATAGGAACAGGTTTTAAAAATTCATTCATTTAGGCCTCCAAAAACTAACTGTCCCAACTCTGTTCCTGAGCTACCCGCTAGACATCCGGTCATTGTTTTGGTTCTAACTTTTTCGTTTCAAATCCAAATTGAGTGATTCAAATTGGGCTATAAAGTAGACATCAAGTGATACCTAGGGTAGAAAAAGGTTTTAAAAATATTCATTTTTGGTCCCTCAAAACATGACTGTCCCGACTGTTTTTCCAGAAATCTCATCAAGCATGCAAGCCAAAAAAATGGTATTCAAGCATTTTTTCATATTGATGATAAAAATGAATATAAGTGTTTGTAGAATTTTTATTTCTATTATAAATCATCTACATACACAAATGAATTTAAACATTTATCATCGATGTTGATTTCGATAGCGTGTTGCAACAAAAGGAACAACTAGTTTTACAAAAATAAAAAAATGTGTTTGTTTTATTTCTTTATTTATTTTATTTTCTCCACTATCCTACTCTTGTTTGAGAATCGAATATGTTTATGTATAAGAGTATTTCCAGTGGAGTCATTTTCGAAATAAGGCTTCATGTATGCACATACTCAAATTTGAAAAATGCATGTTAATGGATATTAGGGTATGAGAAGCCAACTTCCCTTCAAAAAATGGTATCAAAAATTGTTGAAGCATAGAGTGATGTTGCAAACAAATGATGAAGTGAAACCAATCTTCAATGTATCCTTTACTTTCTTGATTTCCCATAGCCATCATATCATGAAGTTCTTGAGCTTTTAAAATGGTTTGTTGATGCATACTAAAAGAAACCTCATTTTCTTCCATAGCTTCTACAATTTTTGAATTTGAAACATTCTAAAGCTCATTGTAAGTTTTGTCTAATGGCGGATGTGAGATAGAATGGGTGGGAAGGGTGGATAAATTTTGCAGTTCAACACTGTAAGAAAGTTGTATTGGTTTATTATGGTGAGGGTGTGGAATTAGTTGAGCAGAAAAATGTGTAACGAATGGAGCATTTTGAGATGTGGTTGATTGGGTTGTGTGAATGGTTTTGATGGGCAAGCAAGGTGTTTTGGAAGAGCTGGTGAAGAATATGGAGAATGTGCTTGTGCTACAAGATTAGGGAGAGTAGTCATGCAATCATAAGGTGAACCATGCCAAGCTTGTAGATAAGATTGGTGGTGGTTATATTGAAATTGACATGGCTGCCCTAACACATTACTATTCCATAATGGATTATGCAAGTAAGAAAGTGGAGAGGAAGTGTTTTGAACCATACCTGTAAGCCATGATTTCCATGGTTTTGACCTTGTTGTAGCTTCCTCACCTCTTTGATATGATACTTCCATCCTAGATAAGGAAGAGTAACCATCTATGGTATGCTCCTTTCGGTCATGCTCCTATTCTTGTAGCAGATTTGGAAAAGAAAGAACAAACATCTCTAGAATTCTTACCAGCCTTGGAGATTCCTCTTGAATACCTTATGCACAATTCACAAACATCATCACATGACAACTGAAGAACATCACTTTTTCCTATCAGATTTAAGAGTTCTAAAAATTCATCTTTGATTCTTTTAAGAATGAGTGTTTTCAAGATCTCTTTTTCCAAATGCTTATGCTTTGATTTTTGAAGGTTGCATTGAAATCGATCCACATAGTCCTCCAAGCTTTCATCTTCCCCTTGTATCATATTGAAATTATCTTCATTGGATTTGCAATAGTCTTGGTACTTCTTCAAGAATATGTTCTTCATGTCCTCCCATGATTGGATGCAATTCCCACCTAGGCTCATGAACCATCGGAGAGCTACTCCTTTTAGAGTAAGAGGAAACACTTTCAATCTTTGATCATTAGTACAATAATCATATCCTCTACAAAGTATTTCGAACTCAAATAAAAATGTATTTGGATCTTCATTTGCTAAACCATGAAAATTTGGTAGTGAAGATGGGGGAATTATGTGCATTTGTGTCACTCCTAGATCTTTGATAGGAAATTCAAAAGTAGAAATGTGAGTCATTTCTTACCATAACAGAAGATGTTCTTCATGTATTTCTTCAAAGCTCCTTCTTCAAATGTTCCTGTCAATTAGTTAGTGAAATGGGTGGTGCTTACATCACCACTTGAGTGAAATCATATGATTCATTTTTCAAAATTTCTATTTATTTTTTTTAGTCATTCACACAAAAATTCAAACATCTATTTCTACTCTAAGTTCTTTAACAGTCCTGCTAGAAAGCGGGCAGGGGAGAAGGGCTTTTACATGCTCTGTACGTAGGTTCTTACCTTCCGTTTTAATACCCAATTCTTTCCTAACAGGCACTCATCGGATGCACACTACTCTTTTAAAAATGGCTACACTCTCCGCAGCAACGGCGCCAAAATGTCGAGCGATAAAAATGTGTCTTTTTAACTCCTAATTATCTTCACATTAATTGTCAACACAGGGATGACTTATTATTTCAAGAGTGTACTCAGTCTGAGGTGGCTATTTACTCAAGAGTAATGTTTTGCAGTATAGTGCTTAAAATCCAAAAGTAAATGATTGCTTGAAAGAAAATCTACTTACAGCAAAATACCTTGAAGCCTAAATCATTCATTCGGAAAAATAAGCAATGTATCAGTCAAGGGCCCAGTAACAATAACTCATCCCTTTGGAAACTGATGTAACCAAAAGTAATCAAGGAACAAATCATCAATCTGGGGACTAGACAGCAAATGCCAATGCCCACTACAATTTCAGATCGTTCTGCACACCCAGGCAAAGATAATGCGAATAACAGGAAATGGAACAGCAGCTAGGAAATGTAACGACAACTAATTCTTAATCTACAAAATAAATGCAATAATCATGTCCTACAGAAATCAAATGGCAATCCTCTATCTTGAAGGATGAATCGAATAGCACAGGGAAATAGAACAGCATTGATTAATGATGAAATATGGAACAGCGCTTGAAAGCCAAACAGAAATACACAATAACTTAACACACGGCACACCTTAATAGTAATCTGATCTTGGTAATCTGATTATCGGTCTTAGTTATAAACAAGAACGATTGTATTTTATAATGGAACAGCAACATCAATAGATCCAACAATCACAAGGAAATATAATCTCTAAGATGAATTCAGTAATACCAATTAATAAGTGTTACAACACGGATACGATGTAATTGAACAACAATACATTCTATAAGGATCAGCAACGTTATATCAATGATCGAAAGAATAGAAATGCGTTACCAAATCAAGATGAATCAATACGACATTCCTGGCATTGAGAATGATATTACTTAGTTGAACATGAATTGAATATAACAGAACCATGATGTAAAATAACAGAACATACCAGATTACCAAATAATGCTAATAAGCAAAACCACGCATAAACCAAGAAGATAATATATAGCAGCAGCAGCGTACTCCACCAGAGGCTGGGCCCTTAGCCGCCAGCGGATGCTGCTGGGTTACTTCAGATGAACAGAATGAACAATAACTCCCAAATCATGTATTAATCATCAAATTGTAAAATCAGTACAACAGTTGAAGCTCTAAGAATTACAACATGCAAAAATCTCATTTTCCTCCTATTCTATCATGAATCCTTAGTTCTAAATCTCTAATTCAAATCATAATTCTGAATCCTTAAGTCTCCATCTCTAAATTCATCATCCCTCTCCAAATTAATCATCCCCTTCTCTGATCTTTGTTCTCATTTAAATAGAGAGAGATCAGAGAGAAGTTACAACAAATATAAGTACAACATGATTTCTATTACAAAATTGGATTGATTCTAACTAATTGATCAACAAGAAAATATATTCCCATTCAACTTTTAACAAGAGCAAGGCGAATTTGGTCTTTGCAGCTGATATTTGGAGGACGGCCGCAACAACAACTCTGATAAAATCGTGCTCAAAGAACCCTATCTTTCTCTTATTACAAGCCGAATTTGGGCAAACCGTTCTTTCATAAGTTAATTGGGTTCGTTCCAGACAAAACCCATGTTCCAGATTTTCCAAATTCTTCTTCATTTGCTCAGAATCTCAACTGCAAAACTGTCACTTCTTATTCCATCGAATTTCTGAGTTGGCACATTTAATGGTCAAATCTTCAATCTAGAAATTATTTGGAGGTTTAAAAAATGGTTGAATAAGTGTTACAACTAATTTATTGAAACTATCATTGATAAAATCATTCATAATCATCAATTTGTTAGAAATAAAGGAGAATAATTAATATTCATTCATAAGAGCATAAATCATTATAAAATAGAATTATATGATAAACCATGATTAATAACATGATAAAGAAAAGTAAAAATGGATGAAATAAGTGTTAAAAAGGTGGTTGTATTCACGGCCCAACAAAGAGCAGACATAGCTAATGGCGCTTGAGCCAAATCCTCAACAATGTTATAATGTTGAGTGGCTCGAGTGTTTGGATTATATGAGGACTTTTGCAGCACACCCCGAGAGGGTGGTCAAATAGCGGAATCAAGATTAGGTCGCTCTATATGGAGAGGACCGGAGGTAGATGTGATAAAGGAGGAAGGGGTGCTTTTCTTTCTCTTTCCCTGTTGTCGAAGTAAGTGTTTGATAATCTTTTGATCTGGTAGCCACATTTATAAGCCTATTCATCATGAACACTTGGAACCCATGGAAGTAGAAGACTAATATTGGTCTACCATTTGGGTCTATTGGGATGGAAAGGGCTCTTTCAAGATAGCCAGGGTCCCTTTGAGCAAGTAACTAACTTCAAATTGTTAGGGACAATATTTAGTGTAGTGATCCTCCTCGCAGATGAGACATAGATACTTGGGCTTTCTTTGAAAAGCATTGCCAGTAGACGACTTAAGAGGGCCCTGTTTCGGGGCATCGACTTTGGCCTTGCCTCTTCCGTTATTTTTAATTTTATAGGATTTGTCTATTGTGGCAGACTAGACAGCATGAACCTTAGAGGTTTTACCAAGACCAAGTGAATTTCGAGAGGGATCATTGGAACCAATGTTCGAGATTGATTTATGCTTTGAAGAAGATTTCGTAGGGGTCTAAGACACGGAACCAATCACTCCATCAATAGGTGGGGTAGCCGAAGACTTCTATGTTGTTAGATCTGATGATGGTCTTGGAGAATAGAGTAACATATCATATAATGTGACGGATTGCGAGTAGACGAGGTCTAAATACTAGGCATGAGCGATGGCTTTCTCCTTAGTAACACACCCACCCATAGCTATGTCCTCAGCAATTTTGCAGATGAATGATTTGGTGAACCATTCTATGAACAACTGATCAGCAATTTCAAATTTGATTAGGCAACATCGACACCTCCATTTATGGATGTGATTGGAGATATGGGTCACAGTGTCTTGCTTAAGTGATGTAAGAAAATGGGTGAAAGTTTCATAGTGAACCAATAGCTAGAAATGAGTGAGGAAATCCATAACAAAAGTGTTGAATTCATTGTAGGTACTTCGAGGCAATTTGATATACCACTTTACTGCAGCACCTATGAGATTTCATTGAAAAAGTCGAAGATGAATGGAATCATCAACGTACGAATTGGAGGAGCACCAAAGGTGATATATCTTCACATGGGCTTGTGGATCCTCCTTCACTTTTCCCTCAAACTTCATACAATTGCTCATAATCTTGGATGGAACTGGAGGCCAGTATGGTGAATAAATAATGGGATCATTCGTAAGTCTAGAAACATCTGGAAGCTCCAATGTGGCCAAGAATGGCAATTGCATATTAAAAGGCATGTAGGGCCTTTGAGGAGACCCATATTGTTGAGTCCATCCTTGTTGGTAATGACTTTTCCCCCATGGTGGTGGATTTTGTCCATATGGAATTTGATTCTGCCCCCACTAGAGGTTACCCTACCCATAAGGAGGATTCGGTCCGGGGTAGGTTTGATATTGTCCTACCTTAGGCTGTTGATAAGAAACACACAGGTTAAAAGGTTGTTGAGCATGTTGACTTTGGACATAAATATTTTGAAACTGCTGACCCTGGACATACAGATTTTGCACTTGGTGCCCCTGGACATAAGGATTTTGAACCTGTTGCCCTTGGACATAAGGATTTTAAGTCTATTACTACAGGACTTGACCTTGACCTTGCAAAGGTTGACCTTGCTGATATAAATACAAGGTTTGTCGTTGCGCGGGTTGACCTTGTTGCTGCAAAGGCTGGCTTTGTTGCTGCAAAAGTTGTCCCTATGGCTAGAGAGGTTGACCTTGCGAGGACATAGGTTGGGAGGGCTGGTGAAAAAACTGCGTCTGCAGCTTCAAAGTTTGCTACGAATGTTGCAAGGGTTTCCCCTGTAGTTGTTGCAGTTGTCCTTGTTGTTGCACTACATGCCCTTGCTGCTGCAAGGATGGCCCTTGTTGCTGCAAAGGTTGCCCCTAATGTTGTAAGCGTACCTAGATAGTTCCTGGGGTGACACCCTGAGGGTACTGAAAGTTCCCAAATTGGATTTGGCCATATCCACTAGGCATGGAGGATGGACCAAGCTGAACATAGGGCCCAACTGGAGGGATGTAAGGTGGATTTACCATCGCTTGTGAACCCTATGGAACATAAGGAGGTTGGAACAAAACCTGAGCCACATATGGTTGTTGGTACTAGAAATTACTTGATCCAGATGGACCAACAGGGTTTGGTTGCTCGTATTGGACATTAATTGATCCAGATGAGCCACCAGGGTTCGGAATAGCAACGTAAGAGGGTTGATTCATTCCAACCATGTGAGTTTGTGTGCCACTCACATTGGTAGTACCAGACATCATGGAGATATTCAGATCTTTCCCCCCATGCAGTGGCACAATTTGTCCACTTATCGAAGGAGTATAAGAACTTAATGAGACTTGACTTGAGACTATCAGTTGAACCAGAAGAGTCGGTCGAAACAACGAAACAAGTGGAGTTGAAATGGTGGGTTTCACCAGAACTAAAGTGACTACATTTTGTACAATTGATTGAGAGGTCAGGTTCTAAATAGGCATAGCACTAAAAGACCAAACGGGGTTGTGATATAACGACAAGGCACTAGGAGTGCCCAAAACCAACTGAGCTAGAGGGGTATAACCATTCAGCAATAAAGGCTCACTATACTCAAGGTAGATGCTAGTTGGAATTCCTGTATAGGGGAAACCTTCTAGAGGGAATGGATATCCCTTCTTATCAACTACATGAGGAGTGTATGTAGCATAAACATTCGAGTGACCTGGAGAGGAGACTGGGATCTCCCATTCTGATTCCATGGGTGGAAACAAACGATGATGCACAATCGAAGATTTTCAAGGAGATAATTCCAAAGGAATACCAGGTTGATCGTACAAACTATACGAACGGTGTTGTGATATCACAATAGGATCGAACAAAGGATTTGACCAGTCCTTGCTGACCTTCAGGAGTTAGCGGACTCTTGGGAGTCTAGATAGGATTATCCAGAGACTCCAGGCCAGATTCGTAAGTTGACCCAGTATATGATGGATGAGGACGAGATGACAAAGGTTTAATACTCAGAACAATTTCAATTTCAACACCTTGATCCTCGAGTGACTGAGGAGTTCAGGGAGAGGCTCCTCAGATGATATTTCAGATGGAGGATTGGAAGAGTAACTAGGAAAACTTGAGGGTTCTTCCATGATGACTTTGTCTCAAACAACAAGAGAAAAGAGATTAATTTCAGGGCTTCTTAAAATATATTAAGGGTATATTCACGATGTGGTCCAAAATAAGACTATCAGGAATGTGATGTGATCGTGGGGAAAACTTTTTTAAAGGGCTGAAGTAGATTGATGCCTTTTCATGTTTTAAGAGTCGATAAAAAGGAAAAGACGACTCTAGTCACTTTCGGTTCGAACGATATCGAAAGGACAAGTGCTTAATGGTATTTTAAATTTAAAGAGTCAAAAAAGACGAAAATGACTGCTCAGAATAATCTAGGCAAAAGGATTACCAGGTAATCATGAACTGCAGAATACCTCTCGGCGAACCGAGAATTACGGGTAGGCAATCTCCCCAAATATTGTGTTCGGTGTATCACATTTACAGGGCGGAAAACTCAGCTTCTTATGGATAAAGGATTACAAATCTAGTGGGGTCTCCCTTTATATACATGACGGTACGGGGAGCACAAGTCCATACTAGCATTGTCTAGTGCCAAAGTGAACGACAGCTGCTAGGTTTAAATACATCGGAACACATCTCTGGCCTAGACCTCTAAATGTGAGCATTTAGTTTCAAATGCGCCTTAGGTTAATTGAATATATTTTAGAAGTTTATCTTGAAATTAAGTCTCAACTTTCAGGCCCTACCGATGTCACTTGAAAAACTACTATATGCAACTATATGAGACGAAACTCTTTTAATTCGATGAATGTTTACACTAATTGAGAGTAGAGAAAACAATCAATGCAACAAACAAGCAACTGAAAGCAAGATGACTCTTCACTACTTTGCTTTTCAAAACAAAATAATTAAAATTATTTCCACTTCCTATCTTTCCTATCAAATTCACTTCAACTAGTCCTTTCAACAGTAAAATAAGTTCATTTCATTTCGTGTGCTCATGATGATGCAATTATAGCTTTCAATGATGCTACTTAATGCAACATATCAATTTAGCAAACTAGAATGATGTATTTTTTCAATGGAATGATAAAATGAATCTTTCACATAAACATTTCAATGAAAAAATTTCAAACAAGCAACATCAATCATATACCAAGCAACATAAGAAAAACTCCTCTCAAACCAAGTATGGAAAGACTCAATCGAAACAAAACAAAAAATGTAATCTATGCTCGAAAAGAGACGTTCAATCAGAGAAGAGCAAATGAAACTTTTATCTGTTCAATTTAAAACAAAGCAATATAGGTATGGGGACAAAATGATGAAATGCGTGGAGCAGCTAACCGATAAGTTGACTTGATGAGTAGACAAACAGCTAAATGGGATGACCTAGATGTCCTAGGGACATAAACCATCCAAAAACTCAAAAAATCAAGTAAGGGAAACTCAAACCAATCAAGCAAAAAAATCAAGGTAACGAAGCTTTCTAGCCAGGGAGAATAAAGGAAAACAAGCCAAGAAACAAAACTTATGAGGACAAGAAAACTGGAAATGATTCAGGAGAAACCTACAGGAATCAACGTGACTACCTAACTGACAACAAGCACCATAAGGGGGGATGGCACGACTATTCAAGGGTAAATCGCGTTGGTTGGCACGACTGTCAGAAAATAAATAACGTTGATATAGGGATTTAAAGAAAAAATAAAAATCAGAAAATCAAAACGAGACCTGACACTCTAAATTCAAGAATCTAGGTAGCAGACAGTGTAAAGCATAGAAAACCAAAAAGGAAGAGTGATACGACAAAATTCAACACAATTCATGAAATGCAAACAATCCAAAGAGAGGGATGGATCCCCAATGGAGTCGCCAATTTTTGGAGTAGGTAAATCCTCTCTGCAGACAGAGACGATCCCTCTAGCCCAAGATTGGGTCTAGTCGCAAACAAGACAATCTAATGTAAATTTCCTTATATTAGAATCGAATAAGAGGGCCTACCTCTTATAACGCTAATCCACTTGATGTTGATCTTGTTTCCTTGCTCCAGCTTCCTTGTGTTCCTTTCATTCAAATACCTGAACAAACATGAAAGAAACAACAACAAACTTGATAGTATAAAATCAAATTCAATCTACTTAAAAGATTAAGGAGTTTTAGGTTGTAAAACGTAATATTACACACGATATAGGAAATAAACCATTAGTTGTGTTAATATAAACTTCAAATAGAAATACAACCAGAGCCTTGACATTGCAGGTTCCCTTTGGCATGTCCGAGTTCCAGCGCCACTATAAGCATCTCATGATTCACCCTCAAAACAATGGAAGTTCAAGACCTATTTCCTTTTGCTCCAAACCAAACACTATAATTTTATTCTCCCTTCGCACACAAACTAGAAGGCTAAGGTTCTCAATACGGCTCTCAAGATTTCTAGATTGTTTCAACCCTTTCATTAGCTAGTTGAGGTTGTGAAATGAGGAGTTTATATAGCTTTGATAGAGGGGAAATGGATCCTCTTATGGTGGGATAGGCCTTATCCCTTTTGGTTTTTTCCATTTTAATAGGGGAAAGGATCCCAAACGGTCTCTCTCAACTCTATCTTGCTCAACCATTTACGAGAATTCCATTCACGAAGCTTCTAGACCTGGAAGCTTCGACTCCATCTTTTAAAACTTTCAAAAAGAGGGTCAGCACAGGTGATGAATGGCTCACTTGCATCATTCGGCGCTAGGCCTAGTTTTAAACTCTAAAAATCAGTGCAGGGAACGAAATGAGCACTAGAGCTAGTCTTGAAAACTGGGTTTGAAGGAAGATTCTTGGGAAATGGTGTAAGAGGGAAATGTTATGCAGATGAAGAGGGATGTAGGAACATGTTCTTCATGGTATGGAAACATATGAGGGCCATTGTAAAGGTCCTCCAGGATCAAGGAACGGGGAGTACACGGACAGTGACAAAATGTTGTGTAACAAGACTCCCCTAATACAAGCTACTATGGTCCGAAAACCATTCAACTTTTACAATATTATATGTTTTTTTACAAAATTGAGGACCTTCGACCAACCTCAAAGCCCATATACCACATGTATATTTACTTTGCGGACCACTTTTGTGCTCCTTTGTGTGGTCCACTTCGCGCTCCGCTACATTCTTCACTGCACAGTCTGCTCCACAACATGCAGAGTCTTCATCAAAATCTAGGCCAATTTGGGTTGCACCCAACATTCCTCACCTGAAGTGGCATCCTCCTTCCTCCAAATGCCTATTAGAGGAGTATCCATGGGTTCACTACTCTCTATGCAGAACTTTTTCAGTATCTCATTAGCATACTTGCCTTGAGAGACAAACAATTCCCCATCTCCTTGCCATACTTCCAAAATGTGGAAATAATGCATGAGTCCCATATCCTTCATCTGAAATTATCTTGCAAGGTCCTCCTTGCAAGATCTGATCAACTTATCCTCACCGGTCAAAATTAAATCATCAACATATAACACAATAATCAATAATTTACCTTCAACCACAATGTGATAAAGGTTTGCATCTACTTCACTTTTTGTGAAGCCCAAGCGAGTGAGATAGTTGTTGATCCTGGTGTACCAAGCATGGGGTGCTTGCTTCAATCCATACAATGCTCGCTTGAGTCTGTACACATACGACTCTCTGTCAAAGGTCTCAAAAGCTTTCTATTGTTCAATGTACATCTCTATCCTCAATCACTCCATTAAGGAATCTTGTCTTCACATCCATCTAGTGGATCTTCCATTCTGTCATTCGGAAAGAGTTATTTTTGCTGACAAAACTAACCTCCCTAGGAGTCTAAGACTCTCTAGTGACAAACAAGACAATTAAGAGCAATCCTTCTCTAAACATACATTATTCTATGAGAAACCAAGTGTTTTTCGATCTTACCTTAGGTCCAACGCTTGTTGTAGCAGTCCAGCCTCGCTGATCCAGATGAGCTCCTCCTTCACTTTAAAACCTGCATACACTAACAATCAAACGATTACATAACACCTGAATATTCCATAAAACAAAGCATATTCAACATATAGACCAAGGAGAACATGAAACAATTCATTAACAACAAATCATTGAGAAGAATGGACTTATTTGTATAAGGAAACAAAAAAGAAACCATTACAACCTGAGCCTTGGTGTTGTGCAAGCTCCTCCCAGGGTCCAACAAGAGATTTCCTCTACATTGACAAGCTCACCCACTTCCAAATGAAACAAGAAAGGATGGTAATCTCTCCTCACAAGCTTACAATGGAAGTCCTAATTCCAGCAGCATCTACCCTTTGGAATGTTCAGCTTTCAACCTCCCCTCCCTTGGCCCAATGCT
>APFE031024477.1:19528-62518 GCA_000404065.3 Pinus taeda | reverse complement strand
GAATATATAAATATAGATTTATTATTATTTTAATTGGAAATCTTCAATTAAATAATAAAATCTAATTACGCCTCTCCCAATCTAAATTGCTTATTATCATAATTCACTACCCTCATAGGTCTCGCATTTTTTAACAGAATTGTAACATGTAGATCAATTTCCTTTTTGGTGAACATCCTCCACCTTTTAGGAAAATATGGTGCAGTGGCTCCAACCCCTACAAATCATTAGGACAAACTAAGAATAGCACAGAAGATGAAAGGTTGTACAAACTAACTTATTTTTCAAACAACTAATCCAACATTAGTACCTAAACTTTTTCATGAAGATATCATATTGAGCATGTTTGAAAAATAGTGAGAAATCTTCTGCGAGGGTGATGCAGAAAGAGTGATAAGGTTTCATTGTTTTTAATTTTTTTTGTTAAATCAGAAAAAGTTAAAAACCAATATTAATGGAGATATTGGTATTTTTTACTAAATTTTGTGAAGTGACTAAATGTAGCTTTAACCATTCATCTTAAGATGTTTTTACAATATAATTTCGTAAGTCTATTTAACATCTTCATTAACATAAAAACCAACCTATATCCATCTTAACTCCACATCTACCACTCTTAGGGGGATGAAATCTATTTATCCCTATGAGCACTTGGTAGACCCAGAATTACGATGGATCTAAGATGATAGAATTTCCCCTTTAAATAGTCTATGCTCACATGAATACCATGGTATTACCATGGGTCAATACTATGGGTTATCATAAACCTACACTTAAAAATTACTATTAGTAATTTATAAAAATTAATAAAATTAATAATTGATTTTTATTTTTATTTTTATTTTAACCAAGTTAAAATGTTTAACATGCATTAAATTACAACATCCAGTTTTGCTCTTGATCCACCAAGCCGCGAGAGGGATCAAATATTTTTTTCACTCTATGCTAGTTTACATATCATGATATTTGATCCCTCTCGGGGCTTAGTAGATCCAGAGTAAAGATAGATCTATGCTGGTTTAATTCCCCCATTTAAATAGGCTACATTCCACGTGAATACCATGGTTCAATACCATGTGCCATTTTTCTTTTTATTAATAATAATATTAGGGTTAATAATGTTTTTTTGCATGGTATTAATAATAATCTAGCCCATGGTATTTGTCCCATAGTATTTTTCCCATAGTTTTCACCTAAATATAACACATTTTTTGAGTGTTTGTAAATATAAGGTGACTTATGGAGTAAATATAAAAAAAAAAATTAATTTTTTACCATACCTCTCGTTTATTTATATTTTTATTAATTTACCATACCTCTTTTACAAATTTGGTACTTGACCCATAGGATTCACTTAAATAAAACCTCTTTTTTGAGCCTTCATAAATAGAACAAGGGTTATGGACTAAATATAAAAAGAGGTTTTATGTATTTACCATACTTCTAGTTTATTTATATTTTTATTTATTTACCATACCTTTGGAGTAAGTATAAAAAGACGTTTTATTTATTTACCATACCTCCACTATACTTATATTTTTATTTTTTTACATCCTTGCATGTATATAAGGTGACTTATGGACTAAATATAAAAAATGTTTTATTTATTTACCATACCTCTCATTTATTTATATTTTTATTAATTTACCAAACCTCTTTTATAAATATGGTATTTGGGCCTTAGGCTCATAGGATTCACCTAAATAAAACCTATTCTTGAAAATGGGCGAATGGATTCACTTAAATAAAACCTATTCTTGAAAATGGGTGAATGGAAGGTTGTAACTCCTAATTTTAAGGGCTAAATTTCCCTTTTTTACCCTCTCCCTTAAAATAAGGAGGGCTATTTGAGGTGATTTGTAAAAATGTACTATGATAGAAAATATTCGCCCACTAAAAATTTAAAACCCCTTAATTTCGCGGGCGAACATTCGCCCCTAAAATTACCCCTAATACTAGTTGAAAACTTCTTGAGGCGGCTAGTAGGCATAGGAGAAAAAAAAGAAGAAAATAAGAAGATCTTTGCTTCATGTATCTCTTTGATGAATGCATGTACTCTCCAACATCTACAAGGAACAAAAACAAGTTGGCACCAAAGAGAAGAAAAAAAAAGGTCAAACCTAGTCAAAATAAGTCAAATTTTGACTTTCTCCTCCTTTGCTCAAATGCTCCAACAAGGCCAAGGCCATGCCAATCCATCACCCTCATCTATTTTCACCATCCACCCATCATTCTCAAGCTTCTACCATTCAGTTTTCTTGCTGTCCTAAAAAACTACATGATGCTCTGTTTTACTACAGGATACAAAATTACATAGAGAATAAATTTGTTTTTTCCATAACTTGAAAACCATGCATCCATTTTCCAAGTTGTTTTAGGGGGAGATTTTCATTAGTATTCTTGTGGAGAGAACTTGTATTTTTGTATCTCCATTGTATTTTCTTACAGGGATGTAATTCTATTGATGAAAATAATGAAGATTGGTGTCATGTTCAGCTTCTAAATCTTGTTCTCCTCCATAGGTCTCTGAGCTTCCTTGGGGCTTGGCCATCTCAAGAGCCCCAGAGCTCTTTTGTATCATTTTCTTTCCTTCTTTTCACTGCTTATTCACATGCATGGTTGAGTTAAATGGTTGATGTAATTTGTTTTGCAGGATCACAAGAATAATTTCATCCTTGGAAAAGCTTTGGCAGGTCATAATAATCATCGAGTTACTTGAATTAACTTTCTTATTCCCAAATCTAGATTTTTGGAACTCCTTTGTGGCAAATAATAGTAAATTTCTGCTACTTTTTAGAGAATGCTAACGAGCTTCAATCGAGTTGGTTGCACTTGAATTAGATCATAAAAACATTCTAGTTCATAAAAAAAATTACCCCATTGCATTTGCACTTTATTAGGTTAGGTTAGACATTTTTTAGATATACTAGCTCATTAGTTCTCGAATTTCTAGATTTTCGAGTAGTAACGTTTTCTATTTTTTAGCATGGGTTAACAAAGGTCTTATGAGTGATTCCACTTGGAATGGGGACCTAAGAAATCCTAGTTAATAAAAAAATTTGTCCCATCCAATTAGGATTTGATTTTCTTGGTCATTCGATGAATTATAATGTCATATAGTAAATCTGTAACATCCTATAGTAAATCATGGGATCCTTTAGGAAATCACTATAGCATCTTGTAGGAAATCACTGTAGCATCTTGGAGGAAAGCCTGTTTTGAGCCTGAATTGAGAAAAATCATCATTGAAGTTGGGATTAGGCCTATACTTGACCTCAATACCATCAAGACTGTTTTAACCCTCTTGTTGGCTTATATGGGCTTGACCCAAGTTCAGAAGAGTTATTTAGCCAAACAAATCCCGTAGTTACCGGCCCTTTCGACAGTAGCCCATGGAGTGTGGACTGAGGTCTCACCCGAGGTCGCAAGGTAGGGTGCTGGAACTAGGTTTCTACACCCTTGGGATGTCTTGATGTGGTATGGAAGGTTCACGCACCGTTCTATGGCCTTGTGCCACTCTGCTTCCACGTAGATCCGAAACAAGAAAATTCCTTAATATTTATTATTACTGAGTTTGTTACAGATTAGATCTATTGTTTACGATTTTTAAGCAAATATTTACCAGAGATAACCAGTTCACGCACCCATAAAAGATATAGATTTGCATAAACTCAATATATAAGCATAGGCGCACAGATCAGACATAGATATCAATCATAAATTAACTAGATCCGCAATAATTCAGAGTCAACACAATATTTCAGAATCAACTTATCTTTATTCAATTCTTTCGCTAATACAACCCGATCTGCCCTGCACACTCAGTTACAGGGGTCTGCGCACATAGCTGCGGACTCTACCAGGCCTCTGCGCACATAGCTGCAGAGCCTCTATCTACCCACCAACACCCTCGACTCAGACTTACGGACACTTCAAGACTTATTTCTTCAAAAACCCATTACAGTCTAGATCCAAAAGTACATACCAATAATTGACTCCTAACTCTAGAGCCTTGCTCTATTTATACATTTCCATGGTCCGCGGGCCATGGGTGGGCCGAATTATTTTACATTAACTTTGGGTGGACAACCATTTGATTTGACTCATTACAATTCACGCTTCATGCATTCCACAGAGCCTTTACCATACTTTTACCCAAAAGTGCGGGCTTTGAGCCCCAAAACCGTTACTCGAGGCCTCTGCTACCCAATAGTCCCCCAACACAATCATCGTGACTCATCCCGAGTCACTCAGATGGTGTGACAATCTTCGTGGAGGTTGGTTAGCAACTTCTGTGCTTCACTTGTACTTGCAGCAAACTCTTCCACCATCCGTTGTACCTGTTCAACGCGTGCCACTGAAACATCAATCTTTGTCTTAGTTGCTTCCCCAGGTGCATATTCTGCCTACAGGTGTTCCACCTTGCGCTCGATGGCAGTGGAAACCGTGAATGCCTCATCAATGCATGGCTAAAGTCATTCTTTAATCACTGTTTCCTTTTGTCGAGTAGCTTCAACTTGTATTTTTAGGGCCTGGGCCTCCCTCATATTGGCCAAGCGGTGTGTAATAACAACTGTCTGTGTGGTCCCTCTGGCAGTATCATAGGCTTGCTGGAGCTCCCTTGCCTCTATTTCCAGTTTCTATAGGGTTGGATCTTCCTGAAGTGAAGTGAGCGTACTAATCCATTGAGTCAACAAGTTGGTGCATTCCTTCATAGAACGTGTGATCGTTTCCCGTGCAGAGTTAATGATGCTTTTGCATGGCTCAGTGACCTTTGGTGGCATCGAAGGCTGTACTTGCAATTTCAGCTTTGTGATCTACAAGCTGAGCTCCAACTGAATCCTCGCAGCCTCCTCATTTGCATCATGAAACCCACTAGCCAGCTTGTGGATTCATATGCCAACAGGTAAGTCGGCCGCAATCTCCAGCTCAGGGGCACGCGAACATGCTTCCCCTACAGGTTGCTCCAATTATTGACTTTGGGCAATGACTTCGTCTCGCTAGAGGCTCAACTATTCCATATTAATTCTTTGTTCATTGAGTACCTGTTCCGTGTGTCCTTCCTTGGTGCAGAGCTCCATCGTGGTGCTAACTTGGAGCTGGTACAAACTTTCATGTGGGAGGGCAGCCAAATTTAGGCCCAGTCCCGTAAACCGTCCAACCATAGCTTTTCCCTCCACATTTTTTGTTATCAATGTTCCTGCTGAAATTGCAATAGTATGAGCCATTTGGGCCTTTAGAAGCTGATCAGTGGCTAACATACCCATAACCTCATGAGTAGTGGTGGTTCCTATCTGTGCTGCCCATATCCCAAGTTCCTGCAACTATGCGCAAAGCTCCCCCAAAACAATCTGTTGCTTCGACATGGCCTTCTCGATTGCATCCCGAGTGACTTCGCAAACTATGTCCCCTATGTCACCTAGGTCACCCTCGGTCAAGGTGGTCAGTTCTCCGTCCCATTTAGACACCTTGGCCTTCTTCTGGCTTCACGCATTCTGCCACCGGCGGCTATTTTAAGGGCACACTCGTGGTGGTTGATGGTGTTCCTTCCGTCCCTATCTCCAAGGCCATCTCTGTGGGCACCTTCTGACAACTTTCATCCTTTGCAGTCGCTCCAGCTGGTACTTTGTCTGTTGAAGCCTGCGCCACCTCTTGGGTCGCTCAAACTTCCATAGCATGTTGTTCATTCCACATATCTTGTGCAACGCGTTTAGCATCAGCCTTTTGTTTCTTGATGGCAACCTCATCGCACCCCACTGCATTTGGTCCATGCCATGCTAGTGGCCAAGTATCCAATACCGCATCGATAGCTTCATCAATGGCAAGGAAAGGAAGTGTAGTCCACATTTGGTCAGGGTTCTTGTGCGCCTGGATGTAGACAAAGTGCATGTCAGCTTTGAACTTGGCTATGTGCTTCACATTGTCATAGATTTCATTAGAAAATAGGGGTTGCTGTGTGACCTAGTGTCGAACGTCTGCGTCCATTAATATCCAAAAAATCTTGATGCCCACGATTCTTTGAGCATCCTTGGTTGCCCAGAGCGATGCAAATTCGGTTGCTTCTGGCCAATCCTGGTCTAAGGGGGGAAACTAACTGTTTGTAGGTAGGTCAGTGCTAACCACCACAATGGACAACAACAACCATGCATAGTGGAAGGTCTTTCCCTCGTCTTAGACCTCCCTACAGTTGGTTAGGAATTATTCACATAGGAACTGCGCCCAATTGAACCAGTCTCCAGCTACGCATTCCTCAGCTAGTGCAATGATGATCACTTGAACCTTGGTGCCGTGACATTTGTGCATCACTTTCCCTACCAACAACTAGATAGCAACGCAAACTACTTTTTCCGAGATACTATCAATAACGTACCCACGCTACCCTTTCTCCAGCTTATATTTCTTTTTCAAAGTTTTTGTCATCGCCACATCGCCACTCTTATCGACAATTTCCCTAGGGTCTCTCCCTCCGTAGGGAAGCAGTGATATCCTATGAATGAGTTCTGCCGTGATGGGGATGGGTTTGCCGAGCCATAAGTATCCATCATGTGCGAGACAGAGCAATTGTCTGATGACCAAGATTGTAGTAGGGAGGAGTGACAAATATTTATTAGAGGAGAGAGGGAACAAGCAAGGAACCAAGCGAAAGATTGAGGTTGGTATTCTCTGCTCCTCTCCTATCTACTTCTCATAAAGGAAAACGAAAGTAGCTCTAGTTTGTTTGTTTCTAAGATAGCTACCCGTCTTAGTGGGACTAGCAGCTTGGAATGGACACTAGATTTCCCGATAACATTGAGGGATTCACCCAACCTTAGTCTTGGATGTTATCTGGTAGATGTAGTCTAGTTCATCGTCACTTTCTTCGTCGTGCACCGGCTTGGTGTACTGCCCTCCTTCAGCCGGGTCCAGCGGGACTGTGACACAAAGTGCCTTTCTCTCGAAGGTCATTTTCCGTCTTTTTAAGTTGATAACCCCATTCATGTCCATATCCCAATCTATTCCTAGCAATGCAGGGTATGGATTACTATCATCAACAATTTCCATTACCTCAAAATCAGTCTGCGTACTTACTCCTTCAATGTCCACTATCACCCCTTGCAGTCATCCCATTGGTAATATCTTTTGCTTATTGGCCATCCTTTATTGAATAGTAGACCACTGTAGTGCAGGCCTACCCATGCGTTCCCACGTTTGTTTAGGTAATACATTCACGTCCGACCTTAGATCTAGAATGACCTGGTCCATCTTGTATTCCCTGATTTGCACCATTAGTCACGTCTCCCACTCGGTGCACAGAGCATGCTTTCCCAGTTTTTGGACTACGCGCAGTTCCCCTGATCCCGCGCATCTAGTAATAAGCTCTTGGAGTCCTTTAACCACCCTATTATCGCGTAGAAACTTCATACATGTCTCTAAAAAGGTGGTGAGCATAAAGGGATCCATTCCCAACTCAATTGGATCCTTATCACCTAGGGTAGAAACCGTCGTGAAGCTCTCCAGAGCTTCTCTAATCATCCCTTTCACATGTTTAGGTTCCTTTGTCAGAGCACCGTGACCCTTCTCATCTTCCCCAAACTGTTTCCTCACATCTCCTCCAGTAGCTGCGCTTCTTCTTAGTACCATGTTTATGTTGGGGTCCTCTTTGCAAGGTTCTGATCTCATCATCTGGAAATTTTGAGTTGGAGTGGGCTACAATACCCCTTTTTTCGCACATTTGGGCGATAAGCGTTGGACAATCTACCATTTCATGGTCAAATTGCTCATAGTACAGACAAGATATCCTCGTTGGATTCGTGTAGTCGAGAGCATAGTGCCTTGGTCCTTTGTAGTTATAATAGATTAGCTGTTCGCACCCTTGCCCAGGCCGCATTCCTCTTTCTGACCTTCATCCTTTAAATCCCCCACGTGGCTTGACGGCTAGGTCGAAACCCCACGCTTCAGTCTGCACTCGATAGGATGGGGTTGTTTCCATCATTAAATCGTAACTTCGACAAGTTCGCTCATCATGACCCACTGCTCTACAAAAGTCGCAATACAACTGCTGAGGGGTCTAGGTATACTTCTGTAACAGGTGGTAGTTTTCTGTTGCATGCTTTCCTCCTACTTGAAAAATTGTGCACCAGAGTGCGGGTGCCGTACTTGGCCTTGCTTTTACCTCTAGCTTTAATGGCATCAGGCCCCCTCCTGCCAGATAGTTCGTGAAGATGGGGCAGTGGTCCTTATCGTGTCCTTAGCTCTTGCACTTAATGCACCCTCCCTCTGTACACACCTCCGGTCGGGGTGCCCTTTCTTGCTTCAAGCTTTGCATTTCTAAGCATAGGTTTTGTAGTTGCACGTGGATTTGCTGAACTCCCAACCCCGGATCTTGTATTGGTGTTTCGTGCAACCTCATTGTTGTCTCTAGTGCTTCGGTTTGGGTTGAGATCTTTTGCTGTGATAACGCTGTCCTCAGATGTGGTGTCAAAGACGCCACAAACCACGTGCAATGCTTCGCATCTGTCAATGTCATGTTAGCCTCACAAATTGTGCTTTTCAATCTATGATCCAAATCCCAGGGGGTTCCAGCTAGTAGCATCATGATCTCCTTGAATCCAATAACTGAGTGAGTCTCCGATTTCAGCTGACTAAACTCCCTGGTCAATGTGTCCTAGATCGCCACTATTCCTACATTTAGGTGATTACTTGAGTACTTTATATACCACGTCAATGCTCGGTCCTACAGCACGCTAACCAGAGTAGCCTTTTTGATGTTATCATCTGTTATGCCTTGGGTTTCCCATACAGCCTTTACCACAAACCAGAACTGACCTAGTTCCTCATTTCCTACACTCTTAAACACTGGCAACTTGACCGCGCTCCCATCGCAACCCTTGGTGGTGGCAGAGGTGGAGGTGGAGTTGGCGAAGATGGATTCGATGCAGGTGAAGTAGGTGATGGCATAGACGGTGGTGGTATCAGTGGAATGTGTTGCCCAATCAACCGGACTGTGCTTTTGGGAGAGAACCCTGCAATTTCTCCCTCGCTTTCTTGTGAAATGGAAATCAGAGGGTTGTTCTCTAATCGTTTGGTTCCTCGGTAACCTATTCCGTTCTGCGTTACGCCAGACATCAATAAACGCGCATAATCTGTTTTTCACACAACAACATCTTAATCCAAGTATTCAACGATTTGATATACTTACCCCGAGGTCCTTGGAGAAAGCGGTTTTCTGATTCACTATAACTCATAGTTGTGTCTATCATGAACTTAGTGATAAACCCTTCTATTACCCGATCTAACCAGTGATCTATTGTGCATGCAATTTTGTCTTTAGATGCTTCTAACCTACGCACCAATTCTGGAGTCCACACAATAGGTCGATCTAGTCTGCACCTTCCCACATTGTCAGCTAACCTCGCGATCCACTCATACAACTCTGTCGAGAATGACACAAAGAAGATCTCGTGAATGTCTATGTATATGTAACGATCCAACCACTGTTCTTCTGATATCAACGGATTTCGGTTTTCTTGAACCAAGAATTCGTGAAGCTTCTGATCTAGCCAATCTTCAAGCTCTTTCCTCATAGGGTTCCAGCGTTCTAACATCAGACATCCCTTAGGCAGATCCCATTCCCGGTAATGGAACCATTTGTTGGCTTATATTGGCCTGACCCAGGTTCAAAAGAGTTATTTAGCCAAACAAATCCCGTAGCTACCAGCCCTTTTAGCAACAGCTCGCACAGCGCGGACTGAGTTCTCACCCGAGGTAGTAGGGGAGGGTGCTGGAACTAGGGATGTCTTGATGTGGTCTGGAAGGTTCACGTGCCATTCTGTGGCCTCGTGCCACTTTGCTTCCACGTAGATCTGGAACAAGACAATTCCTTAATATTTATTATTACTGAGTTTGTTACAGATCAGATTTATTGTTTATGGTTTTTAAGCAAACATTTACCAGAGATAACCAGTTCGCCCACCCAGAAAAGATATAGATTTTCATAAAGTCAATATATAAGCATAAGCACACAAATCAAACAGAGATATCAATCATAAATTAACCAGATCTGCAATAATTCAGAGTCAACACAGTATTTCAGAATCAACTTATCTTTGTTCAATTCTTTCGCTAATACAACCAGATTTGTGCTGCGCACTGAGCTATATGGGTCTGCCCACACAACTGTGGACTCTACCAGGCCTCTGTGCACACAGCTGCAGAGCCTCTATCTACCCACGAACACCCTCAATTCAGACTTATAGACACGTCAAGACTTCTTTCTTCAAAAACCTATTACAGTCTAGATCCAAAAGTACATACCAAGAACTGACTCCTAACTCTAGAGCTTTGCTCTATTTATACATTTCCATGGTCCGCAGACCATGGGTGGGCTGGCTTATTTTACATTATCTTTTGGCAAACAACCCTTTGACTTGACTCATTATAATTCGCGCTCCGTGCATTCCTCTGAGCCTTTACCATACTTTTACCCAAAATTGCGGGCCTTAAGCCCCAAAACTGTTATGCGGGGCCTCTGCTACCCAACACCTCTTGCTCCACACTTGTCTCCCCTGCCAAAGATCAACGAAAGATTATCATTTGCATTTATAAAGCAAAAATATTAAAAAAAAAAGAGTTCTTTTATATTCACACATGCACATAACAGTTAATACTCCCTAGATCATACTCCATGCTCAGTTAGTTTAAATCATCGCATGTGATAAATAGGGTTAAGCTAGGTTTCTTTTACATTTAGTTCATGATCTTTATGCAATTAGAATAGGTTTCTTTCCTTGTACTTTCTTTCTTGCAATAGGTTAAGGTTCCATTTCAAACATTTCATTTTCTGCAATTAGTTTAGGATTTGACTTCAGTATGTGCACTCCATTACATCATGAAAGAAAATGAAGGACACATTGTAGGTTGCACATGTAGTGTCTATACCTCTTAAGTTTGTACGAACCTCGGGTTGATAATTAAAGTTGGTAGCCTTGGGAGTTACAACATTCTTGTTGCAACATCGAGGCTCATCAATAACTTGTGCCATATCTTGGACCACCCTATTTTTCCTCTCCACAACATCATTTTGTTGTGGTGTTCTAGCTAGGGAGTATTGTCTCTTGATCCCATGCTCCTCATAAAAATCGTCAAATTCTTTGGGCATGAACTCACCTCCTCTATCAGATCTAAGACACTTTATCTTCAAATCAATCTCATTTTCAACAAGTTCGTTAAAATACTTAAACTTGTTGAATGCTTTTGATTTTTATTTCATGAGCATGGTCCATGTGGCTATAGTGAAGTCATCAACAAATAATATGAAATATCCTTCACCTCTTGGACTTTTCTTCCTTGTAGGGTCACATACATTTGCATGCACTAGCTCCAATATTCTGCTTGTGGTGATCTCCATGGATTTGAAATGCACTCTTGTTTGTTTCCTAAATTGGCATGACTTGCATGTTGTGTTATTCGATTTAACCAACCTTGGTAATCTTCTAACTACTCTATTCTTTTGAATTTGACTAAATTATCAAAATTAACATGACCCAATCTTCTATGCCATAGCCAAGATTATTCTATTATGTTCATGAAACAACTGTATCTAGAGTCATAAAAAATATACATGTTGTTGTCACTTCTAATGGCCTTTTCAACTATCTTTCCTGATTTAGCATTTCTAGTCTCACACTCTTTAGACATGAAAATCACTTGATGCCCATTATCGCACATCTGACTCACATTGAGAAGATTATGCTTCAAACCATCAACATAAAACACATTTTTAGCTTTGGTATTCTTGTCCAATCTATGTAGGTTTTAACCCTGTACAAAAATTACCTGCAAACAAATTCTTAAATTTTTTTTTCCCTTGGATCCCAAAACCGAGACTACCAAATTGATTTTTCATTATATTCCTTTCAATGTTACAATACATACATATAAATTCTGAAACATTCATAAACCCCAATCCATTAACCCTATATTAGAACATAACCATAGTTCCCTTAACGGAATTTGTAAAATACCATGGGCAGAAAACGATCATACCGAAAACCATGTGCAAAACCCATGCACAAAACCATAGGTAGTCCCACCCACCTAATATAGGGTCTAAGTTTTGTTTCCTGGGGCATTGCCTTGGACCCCATGTAGGGGGCTACTTCCCCCCTACAAACCCCTCTACAAGGGGGTTTGCCGCTCCCCCCTGTGTTCCCTCCACTCCACTCGACACAATGAAGGGGATACAACCAGCCCCTCACTGTGCCCGGCGCAATGAAGGGGGTGCAACGCCCCCCGCTTCACACGTGGGGATAGTCACAGAAAGAATATAACACACACCCAACATTCTCCCACTTTTTGTTTTCTTTCCACATAGGGGGTCACAAGAGAGATTAGTCTTTGGTCCACCCCTGCAATGGCCATTGTTTCTCTACACCAAGAAAACTTTTGAGTGCTCACAAACTTCATCAATGCATCTACAACATTCTTCAAAGTGTCCACTTTTACCAGCAACACCTTTTTGTCCTCAACCATATCCCTCACAAACTGATACTTAAAATAAATGTTCTTTGTTTTTGAATTATAACCAGGGTTCTTTGCAAATAAAATTGCACAATATATCCTTATAGCTCGTTGTACTAACCCCATACTTGAACACAATCTCTACAACCAAACTGATTCCTTGCTTGCATGAGTGGCTGCCATGTATTCTGCATCTATAATTGAAAGTGCCACTACTGACTGTCTCTTGCTCATCCAACTGAGTCCACCTCCAAATAGGTTAAACACATACTCACTTGGAGATCTTCTCTGATCCAGAGCTATAGCCCAGTCTGCATCAGCAAAGCCACGAATGTCCAAAACTCTGCTCAATCCTGGTCTTCCTTCGTAGCACAAACCATAATCACTAGTGCCACGCAAATACCTGAAAGCCTGCTTCATTGTCGTCTAATGCTCCTTCCCTAGTTTTGACATAAACCTGCTCAATACTGCCACTGCATTTGCAATGTCTTGTCTAGTACAGACCATTGCATACATTAGGCTACCAACTTCACTTGCATATGGAACATGGGACATGTACTGTTCCTCTTCTTTTATCTTGGGAAACTGTTCAGTAGATAAATTTACACCTACAAGAATAGGAACCTTCACCTATTTACTATCCTGCATATTGAACCTTTTCAATATTGCCTCAACATACTTCCTCTGGTTTAACCAGAGCCTCCTCTTTGCTCGATCTCATTTAATTTCCATGCTCAAAATATACTTTGCAACACCGTGATCCTTCAAGTGAATTTGGACGACAATTGGGTTTTCAAATCATGGATAATTTCTTTTTCATTTCCAATCAGCAACATATCATCCATGTTATATCATCATTTACCACCTTTGTATACTTGATGCTCTGAGTCATGGCCTTGGCAACACTTTCCCTTCAGACTTGGTCCAAATATTAAACAATGTTATTTTAAATTCCACATGCGACTATGCCTTGTAAAAACCGTGTGCACACCTGGGTTCACCCATACCCAACCTGTGTATATGATTTTAAATATGGAAAAAATATAAAATCCCTATTTTTTGGGCACAGTTTACGGGTTACATTGGAAGCCTACCGACAGAATCCCGCGGTCTAACTATTTCCCAACTGAAAAAACTATTTTGAGGTCATATAAATACACCTCATGGGGGAGGCCTAAGGGAGAGAGAGATAAGATATTGATATTATATCCAACTTGTCCCTGATCAAGTTTGATTTTATTCCTATGCATACTACACTCCCAATTAAAGGAAACCCTTATTTCCTCATTGTGATGTCCATCTCCTTTATATGGCATCCATGTGTATGCATTTGAAAGAGGATTGTTGAGGCTTGGGTTGGACGGATTCAGAGGAAGGTTTTGCTTGGAGCTGGAGAAGGATCAGGTTGTATTCTTCTATATTCTTTTGCTGTCATCAATAAAGAAGCCATGTCTTGTTCCTGATGATTAGATCTTAATTCTTTAGATCATGTTTTAATTTAACTGATGTATGATTTCATGTTTTATAATTATATGCTTATATGATCTAACACTTATATCATGAACATGCTTTTAATTACTAATGTTTTATATGATTTTCTTGAATGATTTGTAAGCTTTAAGGCATTGGAGGAAGAAGACGGTTTGGACCCTACGGGAACGACCTCAAATGTATGACCTCTGGGTAATACTTCTTCTTCCTACTTCAATAGTTTAAGTATTAAGGCTGCTTGTTTTTCTGCTTCTTGTTGGTGTATGCCCTCTGCTCTATTGAGGTGCTCAACCCATACCCTAGGGTGTATTACTCTTGTAATAGAATTGGTGACTCCACTGGGGTAAACTTCTAGTATTTCCTAGTTTGGGTTGTTTTCTTGCTTGATTTGGGCTTTCTTGTTTGGCTTCCTATATTTCTAGTATATTTGACTTGTCTACAACCTCGGCAAACAGTCTGATCTTCTGGATCAGACCTAAATTTTTTATTTTTCCTTATTGAATTTTCTATAAGTCAATTTTAGTTTATATAGTCATGTATACACGCTTCTTTGTCCAAAGAAACATGAGCATACATGTGTTCCCTTGATAACAGTCACATATACACGCGGGTCTGTCAGTGCACAATCACGTATGCCTAGTTTTATTTGAATTTTTTAAATGTCGAGTCTAGTAAAGGGTTTTTCCCGATATTTTCTGCTTTTGTTTAGTCATTGATTACCTTGGAAAGTCGTGCTTCTGGCATATTATCAATTTCTTGTCTCTCTTTGCGAAAATATCTAGTCAACCTAGGGTTTTATTTTTGGTAAGGTGTTGGTTTCTGTGTTTGGGTTCAAGGCTTCTAAGTGAATTTCTTGGATGTTTTGAGGCTTTGGGACAGAGATTTGGTTTCAATTTGTTTATAACCCAACCTTTTCATTACTTTGTCTTTCTTTGTTGAAAGTTGGTGTCCTTGGTTTTTTCTTGATTTTTGAGGAAGTTTTCCTTGCAATCTTGGAAAGTTTTCTTGGTTTTCTTGAATTCTTTCTTGTTTGCTGGAATTTGCATGCTGCTCTTCAGATCATTTCACTTGAGTTTATATCCTCGTGACATTCTAAGTCTTATCATGCTTGTGATATCTATGGCTTGTGAAGTTTGAGGTTCTTTATGCTTGAATTTGATTTTGAAGCCTTTAGTGGTTTTTGCTTTCTCGAAAACTCTTTTGTGTCCTTAAAAAGAAAAAGATAAAAACATTGTTTTGTTGCCTTTCTTTTTCCTTTTTGGTTTTGTTTTTGGTCTTTTTATTGTTTTGAGCAATTGTGAACTCTTTTCATTAGGTTGAATTCGTTGATTTTGGGAGGATTTTGTGAGTGAATTTTTTCTTCCTCTTGTCAAGTTTGGCCTCTTAATCGTTTTAAGAAACACATTTGCTTGTTTTTAGAGTAGTCTTTTAAATATTGCATTAGAAATTTAGTTTTCATTAGGATAGTTTCACTGTAAGAATTTTTAGTCCTTTTTTTTAGATTTTGAATGTGTGAGCGTGTGTTTTGAGAAAAGAAAAATAATTTTTTTCTTTCATAGTTTGTTCGTAGAACCTTGTAGAAATCTCTTTTCATCGTAAGAAAAAAAAGTTGCATGTGCATATGACTAGGTTTTCTATTGATTTCTTTTGCATCCATAACATCATAAAGTTGCACTTCCATCTTACCCTTGACCTAAAGAAAATCCATTAAAATCAAGTGCCTAATTTAAAATGAAATAGAATTTTTTTACTTGTCATTAGTAACATCAACTAGTTTAGGTCATATTAGGGCTTTGGAATAGACGAGTGGACAGTTAGCACTCCAAGGCCACTCTAAATTCAAAACATATAAGTTGATTGAAAATAGTGAAAGCCAGTGTTGTGAAGTCCATCGGGAAAGCTCTTCTCTTTTGGGAGTTAAGCATGAGGGCGAGTGAAGGCAGGGAAGAGAGATACCCCCTCTTCGACTTGTTGGATCCTGACCAAAGACTGTTATGCCCAGCTACCAATATGAACTAGTGACCATAGTTTCCTTTCCTTAAGACCATATAGGTGACTATGGGTGGGGAATACCCATGGTACCTGAGGCAGACATTGTATCGCTCTCATTAGTACTTTTGGAGGGTGCCCTTGTGAAGCTTGGGTACTTGCATCATCAAAGGATTTTGATTGGAGGCCAGTGTAACTATTTTTGTTACCTTCGCTGGTAGGCTTGGTCCGTCTTTATCCCAAACTATCTTCGGAAGGTCCTCTATATCACTCTCTTGTATTTTGGTGTCCGGTCCTAATCACCTGGAGTTGAAATATCTGGAAGTAGTTTGATTGATTGTATCTTTAGGGACATTTTAGTGAGTGCTATTTGCTCCTAGATTACCATAGCTTTATAATTTTTTAAGTCTTTATAAGTTATCATAATAATTAAAATTCACTGATTGACTAGTTCGTAGTTCGAGAAGGCTTTGTGGCCTCTCACCTATAAGTGCCGAGCCTTTTTCTAGAAGACGTAGGAGCAATTCTGCTGGTGATTTCCAATTAGTAGTAGCTAATGCATCAGAGATTGATCCTTTGCATCAAGATGTATTTTCACAGGGTAGACCTAGTGCAAGTTGTGATTTGGATAGAGATACCACTGTCGTTTCTAGGGTCCTCTACCAGTCAGAAGATGAAGTTTAGGTTCAAGAGATTACTAAGTCATGTGTGACTCATTCTTCGCCTTCTCATCCTAACTATCCAGAAATTATTTTGTATGTTGGGACCTCGACTCACAGGCCAACAAGCCCCGGTTTTTATCATCCTTTTCCTTCGATGGCCACTCCTGGGAGCACGAATCTATTTGTGAGTGCTACTAGTGACTATACTCCTCTTTCAGTTAAAGGAGGAGGTACTATTGCTATATCTACTATCACTCCTAGTATTGCAGTAATTGGCTCCACTTCCATTCCATAGTCAAGTGTGGGTATCCACATCAGTTCCTTTCCCTTTGGGATGCCTTCTAGTGCAATTCCCTGAGTTCCTCTATCCATCCCATCCGCTATTTCCACAGCCATGACTTCTATGGCTAGAGGTTTAACCTCTTTTTATGGTTTTCCTTTTGGAAGTGGTCACATTCCTCATTCTATTCCTTCTTTAGGATCTCTTTCTTTTTCCACTCAAGGTGAAAGTTATAATCCTTTTCAAGGGTTGACTAACCCTGCTTTTAATGGTTTAGGAACTGAGAACCAATTTTCTTTTGATCAACAAGGAAACATGCCTTACTCCTGTGTAAGTTCCTTTCAAGCTTTTTCTCCCTTCGCTAATGCATGGAACCCTTACTAAGGGCTCTCCTCTCCTTTTAATACTTCGCGGGGAAAAATTCATGGTTAATAACTTTACGACAAGAGTTGGTCAAACTCTGAATTTCTTTGGACCACAAGGTTTTCCTTATGGTTTAGTTTCTTTTATGAGAAATCCTTGGCAATTTGGTGCCTCTACAAATCTAGGATATTCTTTTTAGACTGTTGGAAATTCTTTACATTCTGGGTGGAATTCTCAAGCTCCTCCATGCTTACCATTCCTGGCAACCCTAAATTTTCCATATCTATCAAAATTGATGAATGATCATATCTGATATAATCTGACGTGGCCTTCGGTTCCTGCCAAACTTCCATCAGATATTCTGAAATTCGAAGGAAAGTATGGGGATGATCCAATTGACCATATAACAACATTTCATTTATGGTGTTCGTCTAACTCCCTAATTGATGATTCAATCAAGTTGAGATTATTTCAGTACAGCTTAACTGGAAATGTTTCTAAATAGTATATAGAGCTTAATGGGGGTACCTTTGCTTCATTTGGTGAGTTGGAAACTATGTTTTTGAACCATTTCTAGTTTTCCATTTGGTATGATGTTGGAACTAAGCCATTGGCTAGTTTACAACAAGATACGACAACTCACATTTTTGACCATATTTAGGAATGGCAGAGAAGGAAGAGGCTCATCAAAGCCTGTATTCCTAATGAATTCCTTCTCGAATGGTTTTTAAAATATTTATAGCCAGAAATTTCTAAGGATGTATCACTCTCTAGAGTGTTCACCGAAGACTAGGCTATATTTAGAGTCCATCAATTAGAACTTATATATTCTCAGTTTGGGATTCTTGAGAAGATTTTTCCTGATGCTCCTCGGTTCAAGATCAATTTAACTAAATCGAAGCTAGGTGATCCAGATTTAAACAGGAACGCAAAAATTACAAATATAACCATACATATAGATATGTAGCTGAAATAATACTTCATTTCATTACTGTAAAATACTGAAATATGCTTACAAACAGAAATGGAAATAAACTAGCTAGGGCGACGGCAGCTTATCTCTGAGAAGAGATGTGGCAGCTACATGCCTCTGAACTCTATTACAATGAGGCTTGAAGGCCTATTTATTGTCGAGAAACAATGGAAAACCCTAAACATCCAGAAACCTAACCGTAGAAGATGAAAAGCCAAACTATGGGCCCCGTTTGGGTAAATTGGTGCATCAACTTCCCATGTTCGTAACTTTGGCATATGATCTCCGTTTGATGTGCACAATATGTCGTCAGAAAGATCTATCCGAGAATTACAAATTTGGGAAGAGAGATGTCAATTCATTGACCCATGTTGCTCCCAGTTTTCCAAAAAAAAGTCGTTTTGGGCCTTAAAACGGCTCTGGAAGTTTAAGAAATAAAAAACTGCTAAAAATAGTAAATTGTGCTACAATTAAAGAAACTAAAAAGATGAAAGAAACATTGGTGGGGGTCCAAATGGACTTGGTATATGGCCACCAATATCCACCTGGATCATTCCTCCCCTCTTAGGAAGCAATGGTCCCATTACGTTGACTTCCTCCATGAGATGAGGGAACATCTGCTGAACTTGGTCCTTGGTGAGCCACTTGCCCTGGTGAAGGAGTTGGCTTGCTTTGACAACTCGATACAGTTGGATATTCTATTGGCGAGTGTGCTTGATCTGTGTGTCCATGATCTGATCAGTTGCACTTGTTCCATGCAATTTGGATTTAGCTCTGTGGGTGTGAGTTGTTCTGCGATGTCGGATGTGTCTAGTAATGGTGGAAAGTATGGCCAAAGGCGGTCCACAGTGAACACTGGGTGTAGGCCAAGGAATGGGGGAATGATGAGCTCAAATGCATTGTCCCCCATAGCCTTGGTAATGGTGTAAAGACCATATCAGAGTGGTCTGAGTCTCCGATAGGCTCTAGTAAGGCGTTCCTTTTGCAAATGCAACTAGACTGTTCGCCCACCTGAAACTTGTGTGGAACTCGATTTTGATCATGTCGCTGCTTGTACTTGGTATTTGATTTCTCCAGAATGTCAAGGACCTATTGGCGAATATGTTGGATGTGCTCAATGAAGTTATTTGTCTTATCTATTTCGGATTGGACATGAGCTGAATCTACTTGAGTAACTGCAAATGGCATAACCAAATCAGTGGGACATAGTGGCTAGAATCCCAAGCCCACCTGAAAAGGGCTATGGCTGGTCAAGCTATGGAGATCCTAGTTGTACCTGTACTGAACATAGGGGAGGCTCTCATCCTATGTGTGTGTATGCTTTTAGTTGTACATGTGAAAAATGTGTATGATCATCCTGTTGACAACCTCTGTTTGGTCATCAGTTTGAGAATGGAAGGCCGTGGACTTAGTGAGTTTGGTGTCCAGTATCGACCAGATACTGGACCAAATTGTACTAAGGAACCTGCTGTCCTGATTTGAGATGATAGACTATGGTATCCAAAAGTGTACCCACACTCGTTCAAAGAAGAGTTTAGTAGTGCATTCTGTTGTGATATTCTTCTTGCAGGCTGCCATTATGGCCATCTTTGAGAACCTGTCGATGACCACAAATACAAAGTCATTTCCATGCTTAGTAGAAGGAAGGCCTAACATGTAATCCATGGAGATGGATTCCCAAGGTCGACTAGGGTAGGTAGTGGGGTATAAAGGCCTTTCTTTTTGATGGTTGGTTTGGCAATGGTGTAGGCAATGAATGATCTGATGTACTTCCCGACATCTTGTCGATGATTCAACCAATAGAAACACTTCTATAGTACTGCCACCATTTTCTCAACCCCGAAATTCCCAGTAGCCCGACTATAGTGTGCTTCCCAAATAATCTTGGCATGCTCGCTTGAAGGAACACAAAGGTGACCCAAGTGGCATAACAGGGCATTTTGGAGGTGAAAATCTAGAACATGATGACCCTCTAAGAGTGTCTAGTATGTGTGGCCAAATTCTAGGTCACTTTGGTAGAGAAGTGGCCAATAAGAAGTCTCATGTACACAAGAGTTGAGCACGGTGGTTAACGCCATGATCGGTGGTCGGGAGGTAATCTGCAACATTATTGGTGCTACCCTTCTTATACTTGATATTCAAAGGAACTGTTGCAGGTATGTGGACCACTTCTGATGGCGATCATTCTCCAATTTCCCTTGGGTTTGTATGAACTGTAGGGGTCGGTGGTCTGTGTGGATGACCATTTCCTTCCCCAAAATGTAATGCTTCCATTGTTGGTAGGCCTGCACAATGGAATGCGTCTCTTTGTCATAAGAGGGATACTTCCAGATTGTGTTTGAAAGTGTCTCACTGTGATATGTCTTATACAGCAAAATGACCCCCTCATCAACTCAGAGGGGCAAGACATGATAGCAGAAGCAAAGTCGAAGATCACATGCCTTGTTTCCACACTAACGCTGGCTATACATTGAAAACCTACTTTATAAAGCTTCTCTATAAGCCTAAGGGTGTGTTAGTGACCCTACTAACTCTAGTTGTTAGTTCAAGAACAATGTTAGTTGATCCTAATGAAGTTCTAAAGGTCAAAGGAGTGAATTGACTCATAAATATCTAGATATTTGCTCCTAAATCTACTCAAGAAAAGTAAGGAAACATCTGAAGTTCGACCTATTTGGGGGATTTCTAATCCTAATGATGGAGGCAAATGGGAAAGAGCTGAAAAGTGTGGCAACTTCATTGCTTTTACCCTAAGGAACTCATGGAGGAACTTGGCAACCCTAACTCAATTGCTACATAAGCAAAGCTAGGCCTATGGTGATGGAGGTCATATCATTTGAAAGGATAGCTTACTTGATTGTTGAGTATAGTCTCAAATCTAAGCATAAGAAGTTGGTACGAAGGGAGAGAGAGAGAAGCTGGAGGGGTAAGGGAAGGCTGATGCAACAGATGGTTGTAATCACTCTTCCGACATTAATATAGAACCACAATTGTATTGTCTACTCTGTGGTGTTGCTACTATCATTCAGTCATTTGTTTGTTCAATACCTTTTAGCATGAGTAGCTTAGTTATGTGTAACTAGATGTCTTTTATGTATTCATGTATTAGTTATCAAGGTTGTATGCTGTGATTATGCTTGCCTCTTCTATGTGTAGGACTTGATCTGGAGCCGGCTCAGGGGACTTCCACCTAGCTGCATTGTGCTCTCCAACAAATCTACACGGAGGCTTGAGATAATCCATCTATTTTGCTTTGATAGTTAGTTAATGTTTATGGACATGCATATAACTTTGTGATGACTGCAGATAGTTTTACAGTCTGCCAAGGGTCCTGGGAAAACGCTTGAGGGTATCTCCATTCTAAATACACTGTGGATTTTATCCTATAGCAGAATTGGCGACTCCACTGGGGACTATACATCTAGTTTTACCCAGATAGTTCTCAGTTTCCTCCTCCTTCTAAGACCTCCCTATACTTCTACATTCCCTTTCTGACCCACCAAAACCTTGTTGCATTTTTCCTTCATATATTCATCCTTGAATCTGATCCTAAAAGCCCTGTTTTGAGCTGTTTTCCCACACTAATGTAGGCTAGTAGACTACACAATGCTTTATAAAGCTCTGTGTTTGCACACCAGAGTGTTAGTGGACCCAATAACTCTCTATGGCCACTGCTACAGAGCATTAGTCCCACAAATATTGACATATAGCTGTGTCTATAAACTCAAATGGATGGTAAGCCTATTCATAGACTGAAAGGGACCTGCAACTGCATTTTGTTAGCAAGGTCAATGTCCTCAAAGATTTTTTTTTAGGAAATATGTTTTTTTTCTTTCTTAAAACATTTTTTAATGAAATAAAGATCCACATTATTTATTCATTCTTCTGTTTAGCTGGTTAAAAGATGCTTTATTTTGATTTCAAATAGTTGTTAGGAAAGCATTGGAAAGATTTATGTTGGTTATGCATGTGTTATAATGACTAGGATGCATGGAACATATCTGAATATGTGAAAGACTCTCACATGTAGAATACAACTTGTTTTCATCGAATTGAATATTTTTTAAAGCATTGTCTTGTGCCTGATTTTTGAGTTAGAGTCCCATCACATTTCATACGTCAACTCCCCTACCGAAGACACTAAAAATGTACACATAAAATTTACCTAAAATCAATCAGTAACTCTTTATTGAGAAAATAAACATTAGTTTAGGTTATGATCTTGGGATATGCAGTGTGAGTAAACTGCCCAAGATCGGAAACCAAAACTAGTGTCATTAAAAGAGAGAAAATTCCTTTTGCACTCATACTACCGAGACCACTCTAGTCAAAGCGGAGCTAAATATGAGACAACATTGGATTGTAAGTGAAGGTAGCCTGCATTCGCTTGCAACTCATTTGGGTATTCTGTGTATTGGGGATCCCTTCGGGGATTTCAGCGCTGAGTCGGGGACTTAGGTATCCTGCCCACACAGAGTACTGTCTGTGACTATGTCCCCCTGGTAGTGTTTGTGATCTGAGGTATCCTTAATGGCCAAGCTTTTACGAACTTACACAAGGTGACTGGGGTGGGTTGCCCTGGTACCTAACATAGATGGACCTACTCTGTCTTCAATTTTTGGGAGGGTTCTCATCTTCACGAGAGTATTTGGCCCCTCAATCTAAGGTTCGGGTGAAGCTCTAGAGTAGTCGTAATTGTACATTTGGTCAACCCTCTTTGTTATTCATTGTGATACTGGGTTTCATCTCCAGTGATCGGTGCTTATTAGACAGGGTCATTTCCCTCTATTTGCTGATTGATTAACTTAGTGTATTTTTATATTTTTTAGGTACTCGTGTGCTATCATTGATACTTTAACAAATATCACGATAAAATTTATTGATTAAAATTAACAGTCACCATGGCTACATCCGGCCCTTATCGTCAATATAGACAATTGTTAGGACTTCATCCACCCATTATGGAAGATCCACCGAGCTCCAATGAACCAGATTCCCCATACTTAGGGAATCAGTCTCCTAGATCTCACACAAAATTTGTTTGGACAACCGACGATTCAAGTTTGTTGGAGGATTTCTTTACCGAAGGATTTCTTCCTCCCTTTAACCCCCCACTCACGAATCCATTGGACCCACTCTTGGTTCCCGTGGCACCTATACTCCCTGTCTCTTTAGTTGGAACATTTCCATCCATCTCGTCGACCACTAACGGGTTGTGGAACTTTGTGGACACTTTTGGTCCTCCACCACTTCCCCAGTCGACAGTCACCACCACACCATTGATGGCAAACCTCGCTATCCCATTTCTCACAGGTAAAAACACTCACATGACATCCTCCACAAGTGGAACCCAACCGATGCCAGGTTTCACCTGTTTAGTGTCAAACTGTATACCTTCGAAAAGTGCTACATACAACACTTCTTATAACGCTCAATATAGCACTATTAGCACGGTTCTCGTCCACCAAGAATATGGTTGGTAGCGATTGTACAATTCAAAACCCCAGATTTAAGTATCTGGGGGCATTACTAATATGCACATACCAGTTGGGAACGTAACAGTTCCCCCTCCATTCTCAAGCATGCATGGTTAGTCATTGATTGACATGAGCGTTCCTTATGTCAATCAAGGACATATGGATAGCTTTATGGCAGGCGGGAATCCTCAAGGAGGTCCTAACCAATCCATGGGGGCACCCTACTCACAAATTCGAATGAGTCAAGGGGGCACTGCTTATCCTGGGGGAAATTCTATACCCCAACATCACATTCCCTATGGAAATCCACACTACAATGCCATACCCCAAGGCAACTACTATACCACGCAACCTATGTATAATATTGGGACTCAAACAATGGGAGGACAACAAGGTTCCTCAAGTCATATGTCATCACCTTGGTCTGAGTTGGGGCCACCACACACTTTGCCTTTCTTGGCAACATTGGATATCCCTGACTTATAAAAACTTAGAAATGACCCCATCTATCATAACTTACTTTTGCTGCCGATCTCGCATAAAATACCAACAAACATCCCCAAGTTTGAAGGGAAACAAGGGGAGGATTTGGGCACCCATATCACCACCTATCATCTTTGGTGTGTTTCCAACTCCATGGTGGACGATAGTGTCCGATTAGATCTTTTTCCCCGCACCCTCACCGGAAATGCAACTAAGTGGAACATTGAGTTACCATGCGCATCTGTAAATACCTTCAACGCTCTAGCGATGGAATTCTTAAAGCACTGTCAACTACCCATCCACTATGAGAATGGGACAGAGCTCCTCACTTCATTTAGTCAGGATACCACCACCCACATCTCTGATCATATACATGAATGGAGATGTAGAAGGAGGTTAGTCAAAGCTCCCTCCCAGACTATATCTTAGCAGACTAGTTCTGCAAGTCCCTACTCCCGCAAATCGCTAAAGATGTTGCTTTAGGTGGTGCGGTCACATAATACCAATCCATACATCGTGCCCAACACTTAGCTCTGATATATTCACAGTATGGCACTCTTTATGACGTGATCCCCAATGCCCCTCGTAACTCCAATGTTTCCGCTACTCAGCACCCCAAAGTGCACGCCAATGGTATTATCGGCACAACCTCTAGGGCTGCTGTAAAACAACTTAGCAGTCACATTTCCCAGATGTCAGTGGACCCCTCTACCAAATCGACTGCTCTTCCTACCATCGCGATAAAATCTGTGCATTCTACGCAAAAACCCGGTGGTAAGAACAAGAAGAATAAGAAAAATACCACTCCTAAGGAGTAGTCAAGAAAGAAGCAAAAACCAAAGTAGAAGGTTGCTGCACCTCCCGACGATGTAAAGGATAAACCTGCTAGATTCCCTTGCAAAATCTATGCTAAATACCACATGACCTATTGTTGCCTGCGTCTTTAGGAATGCACAAAATACATTGCTAAAAAGGATATTGGTAGGACCCCCACTATACTTAATAATCCTTTCACCACTCAGGACCAAAAAAACCTTATTGCAAACCAACCCTAACCCTCGCAAGGGGGAAATGGTGGTTCACAACATCCTTTAGCTGGTGAAGGATCTTCTACCATTTACACCTTTGAAACGGTAGATCTACAAACAAGAGCCAAATCCTATGGAGCTCTTGTTGCTCATGTAGAGGAACCTTCCTCAAGTCAAAACCCACCATTGCCCAACAATTTTCATATCGAAAGACTGGTTGTTGACCTTGTTATTTGCCCCTTGAAAGGGGCACTTTGACGCACAACTCAAAATACATCTGCACGTGCCACCAAAAACTACAGCATTGTAGAAGACTTGGCACAAGTACTGTCAGCTCTGTTGACGCTGAAGTATTACAAAAATGTCTAGCACAAAGAAAAGCTTTGCTTTCTGCTATTGGTGGTATCGACCCACATGATTCCATGCTTGCAATTTTTTATATGGAAAAGTGTAAACCTCTTCTTTCCAACCAGCTTGCATTTCAAGTGAAATTTTTTTCAAAAGGTAAAGGTATACATAGAACTGTCATCGACGAAGGTCCTTCTACCTGCGTCATGTCAGCTTCATGTTGGCTCACTCTAGGTTCTCCAACCTTATCCCCACCGTCGAATTCCCTTAAAGCTTTCGACGGCCACAATTTCATCCCAAAAGGTTACCTAGCTAGCTACCCCATCACTTTGTATGGGAAAATGGTAACGGTGGACATAGAAGTTGTAGATAAAAAACTCGACTATAATCTCTTGTTGGGTCGAAGTTGGACATATGCCATGACGACCTTCTTATCTACTATCTTTTGCATTATCTTATTTCCATTGGATGGAAAGGTAGTTACAGTGGACCAACTGTCTATGTGCACCCCTGATTATTCCCCGTTGCTAAGTAGCTTTGTACCCCTAGTAGGTAGTGTACTTGACTCGTACGTCAGTATTGCTACCAATCTACTGAAGGCTTCTTCCCTCATGGGTTGTTTCCCTCTTCAACCGCCCAACGTTTCATAGAAAGTCAATATGCTTTCATCTATTCGTCATGAATAGACCAATCCATGGATCTTAACGACTCCTTCAAAGATTGAGACATAAAGAGAACAAATGCCGCTATCACCAGTTGAATTGGCCTACCAAGTGTTGGCTGCTCGAATTGTTTATTGATTAAACAGTCGAGTACCACATTAAATTGTCAACCTGGGAAAGTCCTTTTGTTTCAAAGGTGACCTCGTACTATATGCACTTAATTCTAAAAGCATTAAAGGTTGTAGTATAAACATATCTACTTCCTATCAAACCCTTACTCTGTGTTACAACAGTTATAAGCTATTGCAGAGATGAAATGAAATTAATTAATGGTAATAAATCTGCAGAAAGAGATGATGGCCGTTTGTAACAGAGGACCAGGACCTTGTGCTCAGAATAAGGATGTTCAACACCTGCCTCTGTGACCAGTTTTCCAATACACACTGAAAATCCTAATCACTGATGACACACTCTAACAGCTACAATCAATCAAGGAATCAGAGTATCAGCAAAAAGGAAATATCGGAAGCAAGGCTAGAAATGTACAGAAGTCACACACACACTTAACAGAAAAGAAATGTGTGAATCTTGTGAAGAAGGGTGGGCCCTGTCCCTCTCACAAGATTCCCCTAAAGACAGATGCTAAGTTAAAATGCTTAGAACAGTGCTTTATTCATCTTCCAAAATGTCCAATTACAATAAAGATTCAGACTTGCTCTGTACTACAATACTTCCGTTATAACTCGCTAGCTTTCAACTATAGATGTCTCCTCTTTATAGAGGAGACATCTATTACAATAGATTGTCATTATTCATTCAGTTTGATCCTTCTGTAAAAAAATAGGAAATCAATTCCTGTTACAGCATGCTGTTACAACAATGTATATCTTTGTCATCCTTTGTTTAGTCGGATCCTTCTGCTGTTGCAAAACTGGTAATCTTCGTCTATCTCCTTGGGGTCCTTGTACTATCCTTGGCTGTTTTGCTGTTGTTGTCGATTTGATAAATCTTAACTGTTCCTTGAATTTCTCATGCTGTTCCTGGTGTTCCAGCATCTGCGACTGAGTTTTGCTGATCGTGCTATATCAGCATCTGCCAAGTATAGTTCTGCCAGATTCAGAGAGTTACTACCCTGCTCGACAATTGCTGTTTCATCCTTTGCAAATTAAGACTTTACCCACTTTAGTCAGTTGCTGTTTCTGGTGTTACAACAACTGCACTTGCTGTTTTTGGTGTTGCAGCAACTGCGAATTATAATTTTGCGGACTTCGAACAATTCCAACAATTGTCAGCGACTTAGTTAATTTCCAAATATTAGTTGTAAAGATAACATGAATATGTGCTAAATAATTAAACATATAGCAAATGAGGAGAGTTACTTCATACCTTGGAATAATGAGGTCAAAATATTATCAAGGGTTTCAACTTATGGACTAAAAAAAGGGTAACATCATGACAAAATATAAGGTCAAAAGTAGACAATATGGAGTCCTAACACCAAGCTATTCAATCTGCATCCGCATCACTTTGGTTACTTCCAACAGTACCAGTGCCCCTCCCATAAACGATCCTTCTTTTGATCCACTCAATCAAGTCCTACCTACAGACGAAGCTATTCGAGAAATCATGAGTTTAGAAGAGTGACCTTGGGGGGATTTACACCATCATGTTTTGATATCTGATTCAGAGATGATGCCTCTTCAAATCCTGTCCCTTGACATACCAGAAATCATTTCCTCACCCTATACGACCATCCAAACTTTCCTCATCGATATTTCTGTCAAGATAGGCATCGTGGAAAACATCCAAATTGGAGCAGATTGCAATCCTGAGGAAATTGCAAGCTTCACCTGCGTTTTTAAGGAATTCCGTGATGTATTCTCCTAGTCTTATGAGGAAATGATCGACATAGATTCTTCTATTGTTGAGCATGGGATCAAGATTTATGACAATGCTAAACCTATCCGTCAAAGGCTTCGATCAATCCATTCACGCAAAACGATAGCCATAAAAAATGAAGTAGAAAAATTGTTACATGCTGGTTTCATCTATCCTGTTCCTTTAATAGAATGGGTTTCCAATCTGGTTCCTGTCGATAAAAAACAAGGAACCATCCGCGTATGTGTTGACTATTGAGACTTGAATGCTCCGTGTCCCAAGGATAATTATCCAACACCGTTCATCGATCAAATCATCGATGACTGCGCCGGTTGTGAATCATTTTCATTCATGGATGGATTCTCAGGTTACAACCAGATTGCTATAAAACCCAAAGTCTAGCACAAAACCACCTTCGTCTACCCATGGTGCATCTTTGCGTATCGAAAATGCCCATTCTATTTAAAGAATGCTGGAGAAACTTTTCAAAGAGCCACGGACTACACATTTCAGTATATCAAGCATATTGTTCAAACTTACTTGGATGACCTTCCAACCCATTCCAAGCAACGAACGCAACACCTAAACCATTTAAGAGAAATCATTCTAGGGTGTCAGTTTTGCAACATCCGCTTGAATCCGCATAAATGCATTTTCTTTGTTGAGTCTGGACACTTACTTGGATTCATTGTCTCCAAGTACAGGATTAGGGTTGACCCTGATAAGGTAAAGGCAATTACTGAATTGCCTAAACCACAATCCATTCTACAGCTCCAATGTTTGCAAGGGAAAGAAAACGTTTTATGATTTTTCATCGTAAACTATGATGAGTTAACAAAAGGATTTATGCACCTACTTAAGAAGGGAGTGCCGTATTTGTGGGATGATCAAGCTCAACTATCATTTGATGCCTTGAAAAAGGAACTTATATCAACCCCACTCCTTAGCGCTCCCAACTATGGCTGCGACTTTCTTCTATACCTGGTAGCCTTGCCATCCTCTCTTAGAATGGTGTTCGTTGAAACTCATGATGACCGGAGTGAACATGTGATCTATTATCTGTCCAAAAGCCTGGTTGGGACCGAACTAAGATATTAACATGTGGAAAAGCTGTCATTGGCAGTCGTCTTTGCTGTCAATCAATTCCGACACTACATCATGTTGAAACAGACTAATTTCATCGCCTTGGAGAATCCCAGGAGACGTATTTTGTCTCGTCAAGTAATTGGAGGAAAATATTCAAAATGGATCATGATCCTCCAACAATTTGATTTGGTTCTCACAGATGCCAAGGCGAAGAACTCCTTAGTCTTCACCGAACTTTTGTCAGACCTTCCCATTGTCGATCCTAACGAGATAGCCCAAGAGCCTCTTCTGGAAGAGCTTATCTATCTTATCGACACCACTGACCCTTGGTACGGTGACATTCTTGTCTACCTGCAAACACAATGGTTCTGCCCAAACTCTCGACAGGTGACCATCGTCGCATCTGCCACCAAGCGTGACACTATCTAGTGATTAACGATACATTATATCATTGCGGTGCGGATATAGTTCTTCGACGTTGCCTCACTCATGAAGAGGCAGAAAATGTTTTAAATGACTTCCATGCTAGGGCATGTGGCGGTCATCTTTCTAGCATATCTACTGCACAGCAAAATCTTGCGTGTAGGATATTATTGGCTGACCTTGTTCAAAGATTATTTCAGGGCCATCTGACAGTGCCATCCTTGTCAAGTGTTCACAAAGAAAATGCGTGCTCCTCCGGCCCTACTGCACCCAGTGATCTCCGTTGGCCCCTTTTCCAAATGGGCGATAGACTTTGTAACCTGCAATCTTGTATCCTCTGCTGGACACAACTATATCATAGTACCTATGGACTATATCACAAAATGGGCCGAAGCCCTTCGCACCTACGGAGCCGATGGAGAAACCATTGCACTATTCTTATTCAATCAGGTTATCTGTCATTTTGGTGTACCCCACACGATCGTTACAGACCATGGATCTCATTTCTAGAACCATATGATGTTTGATTTAACATCGATGCTTGGTTTTCATCAGGATCAATCATCCTCCTACTACCCCCAAGCTAATGGTCAAGTAGAAGATGTCAATGGCGTCTTAAAAACCATGATCCATAGGTTGGTAGGAAATCATAAAACCAATTGGCACCGAATGTTATATTTAACGCTATGGGCATACTGAACTTTAGTGAAATTTTCCATGGGCTTTACACCTTTCCAACTTGCTTATGGCCTAGAAGCAGTTTTACCCATCGAGTGTCAGATCCCTTCCCTGCAAATAGCAGTTGAACTCCTGCCTGACACTACTGCCGAAGAAGAATGCTTATTATACATTAACCAATTGGATGAAACCTGTCAAGATGCCAAATTGTCACTCAAGGCTCACAAGCGGCAGGTAAAAAGCCAATATTACAAAAAGGTCAGCCTCGTTCTTACCAAGAGGGAGATCTTGTTTTGCTCTATGATAAAAAAAAATGACCTCTTGGGGGCAGGAACAATTCAACGCTTATGGCTAGGTCCTTATGTCATCAAGAAAGTCCTCTCAAAAGGGGCATATGAATTGAAGGACTGGGAAGGAGTCCCGCTCACTAAGCCCAGAAATGGGCTCTATCTGAAAAAGTATTATGCCTAGTATTGCACTAGGCATGTGCTTTGTAATTTTACGTATTCATAAGTTTTGCTTCCCTTTTTGGTGTGATTGGATTGTTTTGATATTTATTGGAGTAGTTGTCTCATACATTCTTCTCGCAATGTAGATGTCTTCGTTACCCTTAGCATACGTAGGATACGCGGATGGTGCCAGTCGTCACACATGGCACATTGCATTAGTTGCTTGGGTCATATACACACCTGAGTCAGAACTATTTTGTTTCGGAGGAGTCTTTCTTCGTACCGCCACCAACAATATTGCCAAGTACATGTCCGTAATTTCACTTCTCACGGAAGTGTCATCAAGGGACATCCCCAATCTGGTGGTCAGGTTAGACTCCCAACTAGTTGTTATGCAATTGACAAATCATTATCACATTAGTAATCAAAAATTGTTACGTCATTATTTAAGGGTACAACTCCTGGAACGTCAATTTGAAATAATCACATATCAACACATTCCTAGAGAATTTAATGCGGTTGCTGATACATTAGCTAACTATGTATTAGATTGGCATCTGTCTCATTCACTATAGAAGCATGCATGAAAAGTAAAAATTTACTGAGTTAAAAGTTTTACAAAAACATTTAAAAGACATTTACGCCATCAAAATACCACAATGTTTGTATCTATTATATATATATATATTATATATATAGATCAAAATCCAGTCTTTTACATTGAAATATTCCAAAACTTGGATGTTTTACGTACAAAATGGCTACTAAGACCAGCTACAAACACCCATTGGCTATGCCAAAACACCTCCTAAAAAGAGCCTATTGCTCTTGAAATGCTAAAAACGCTCTAGCTATCCTTCGAAGAGGAACCAGAAACTACTCAGGTACATTGACTGTGTGCCGCTGTATATGAGCGGGAATCTCCCTCATAAGAGGGGGGGGGACACCCATGCTCAAGCCCTCCAGGTTCCTTAGAACCTTGCGAAGAATTTCATCATCAACCCCCCAGCAGGTAGTTGGCCTCCTCATCGCATATGGCAGGGTCTGCTTGCAGGTCATAATGGCACCACATCTGTGTTAAGCATAAATCTTCACATTCGTACTTATTTCACCTATAAAAACATTACATAAACATTCAAAAGCTAAAAAATACTTAAGGTACTTTCAAAATAATTCTCACCTTGAGGGCCCGAGTTCGTTCTGGGCAGCAGCATCAAGTCAGGGTTGCTGATGAAGTCCATGCCCTCATAAGCATAGTGATCAATCATCACAAATTGGCCACGAAGCCATTGGAAGAAATCTTCCTCAAAGAAATGCCAGATCGGTCCTCCTCCTATGCGAGGATTAAGTGATGACCATCGCCCCTGCCTCGGCTCCCTCGGATCAAAGGGACCTAAGATCATCCTTGGGCACATAATAGGTACCCTCTCAAGAATGAAACTATGAGAGTGTCACACCCAAAACTGTGTTGGGTACGAGTCTTTCATGTCGTTAACTCTGTCTTCAACTGGCGAAGCACTGCTTCACACCAGTTGAACATCTGTGGCTAGACACAATCAACTGCAAGCAACAGTTAGGCCTTTGTCACAACGTAGGGACTCTTTGACCCCACCAACCGCACAATCAACCACAAAATTTCCCTCATAGACCTAGACCTTATCCTCTCTATGGGGAATCTGTTGCTGAGTAGTCTACTATTAGGGATGTAGTATGATTGCACCAGCTCTTTGGTAGATCGCGGATCTATCGGTGAGGTTTTTATGCGCCCCATGACATGACAGACCAATGAAAAAGTATATGTCATCACGGTCAATAGCCAACTCCTGATCCGCAATCCTAAACACTTTATCGTGTTCTTCCTAGCGCTGGATAATCCATCTCAATAAATCCTCCTGCCCTTTCATTAGCTCCAACTTTGCATATTTCAGTAAATTGCGGCGGCGCAATGCAAGTATGCATCCTGGATCATTTCGCATCAGCAATTCCTAGCTATCATGGGCCTGTTCTCTCCATAGACTAGTCATTATGGCCCGAAACATGCGCAAAATAACCCTAAAAATAGTGAAAATGGGGCAAAATAGCTTTAGGAATCCTTGCATGAGGTTTTAAACTACGCCCTTAAGCTCTAGCACTCCTCCCAATGGTACAAAGTTAGGATTAGCGCCCTCCAATAGGTCGTACAGGGTGTTTAATGCTCCCTACAAGTCATCTAGATGGTGTTAGTGTGCAAACAATGCTTTAGGGCACCTCAGATTTGCAAAATCCATCCCTAAAACTGTTAAGAAAGTTTAAGAAATGCATAGAGCAAGGTTTTAGCCTCTACCTGGGATTGACGACATGTCGAATGGTCGCCCGGATCTCCTGCAATGATTCGCGGAAAATCTACTCCTCTTTAGCTCCAAAATGCTCTCACAGTTCTCAAATAGTGAAAATGGTGAATGTGAAAGCTCAAAACACTTATATTTATTTTTGGAGACATGATTTTTTTGAAATCATTAAAGAGAAAGTAGTCCATTTCCCATGATTTTTCATCATGCATGAACCCATATGGATAGGAATTGCTTCTTTTTATACTTTTTTCACTTTTGATGAAAATACCTTCAAGAATGAAAACTAGTAAGAGCTGCAAGCAATTCTCAAAGAGTGATTTTCTTTTATGGGACATTTTCTCACTCTAAAAAACTGAAAAGATCCCCGAGTCTGTCATCGTTGGGCTCATTAAACACATATGATGACGGTATGAGCAACTCTTTTTCGCTGTTTTTCTAGCTCATTAAATTGAAAAAGACCATTAGAGAGAAAGTAGTCCATTTCCCATGATTTTTCATCATGCATCAACCCATATGGATAGGAATTGCTACTTTTTATACTTTTTTTGCTTTTGATGAAAATACCTTCAGGAATGAAAAGTAGTAAGAGCTACAAGCAATTCTCAAAGAGCGCTTTTCTTTTATGGGATATTTTCTCACTCTAAAAAACTGAAAAGATCCTCGATTTTGTCATCGTTGGGCTCGTTAAACATATATGATGATGGTCTGAGCAACTCTTTTCTGCTCTTTTTCTAGCTCATTAAACTGAAAATGACCATTAGAGCATTCTTTTTTAGGCACTTTTTTCTTGCTCATAAAACTGAAAAAATACCAAATTTTTTCTTTAGGCTAGTTAAACATTTATAAAGATGACCCGAGCATTCTTTTAGGTACTTTTCTTGCTCATTAAACTGGAAGATCACGAGTTTTTGTCACTGGGCTCGTTAAAGATCTATGGCAGCAACAAGAGCACTTGCTTTTTTGGGACCTTTCTCGCTCTTAAATCGAAAAATCCTCGAGTTTTTCCCCTTCTTCAGGCTCGTTAAATCTACGAAGAAGGAATGAGTAGTTCTTTTACCTCTTTTTCCTTGCTCAATAAATTGAAAAAGATACCTTGAGTTTCCTTCATTTGACTCGTTAAAATTTGATGAAGGTATTGAGTTTGTCGTCATGTGACTCATTAAAAATTCACGAAAAAAACGAGTTTAGTCTGTCTCCTCATACTCGTAACAAAATGAGGTCAACATCTATTGAACATAGGTTTCTCTTTATCTAGATTCAATAGATTAACTCACAGAAAAGTAACCGATTCGGGTATACTATTAAACTTTTGTTGCACTCGGTTAACAACTATGACAAAGGGACCACCATGGAGTTGTCCTTTACGATCTTTTGAGGCTCTCTAAATATGAAAACACCACCAAGTTGTCTAGTCTGGACTCATTAAATTACACAGACAAGATATAGAGTCGCGTTGGAGCTGACTCAGGGGACTTCCACCTAGCTGCATTGTTCTCTCCAGCAAATCTACACGGAGGTTTGAGGTAATCCATCTATTTTGCTTTGATAGTTAGTTAATGTTTATGGACATGCATGTAAGTTTGTGATGGCTGTAGATAATCTTACAGTCTGCCAAGGGTCCCAGGAAGACCATTGAGGGTATCTCCATTCTCCATACACCATGCATTTTATCCTATAGCAATATGCCACTGGATGCTCGTGTTGAGTAAGGATTGCCCCAATAGCATAGTTAGAGGCATCTGTCTTGGCCTCAAATGGTTGTTGCAGGTCTGGTAATGCAAGCATTGGGGCTGAGTAGAGGTGATCTTTCAACTCTATGAATGCCTTCTATTGATATTTAGACCAAAAGATTTTTTCTTTCACTCCTCACTTTGTGATTTGACTCAAGGACCAAGTGATATGAGAAAATCCCAACATGAAACTTCGGTAGAAGTTGGCAAGACCTAGAAAGATGCAGAGCTCTGTCAGAGTGGTTGGAGATGACCAATCCCAAATGATTTGGATCTTGGCTAAATCCACATGCACCCTCGTTCATCAATAATGTATCCCAGATACTGAACCTGGGTCATGCCAAAAGTGCATTTCTCCAAATTGGCACATAACTTGTGTTGCCACAATGTTTGGAGAACCTATTGGATGTGGTGTAGGTGCTCTTCCCAACTCTGGCTAAAGATCAAGATGTCATCCAGGTATACCATTACAAATGAGTTGGTGAATAGCCACAAGATGTCATCCATTAGCCTCATGAAGGTTGTAGGAGCATTTGTCAATCTGAAAGGCATAGCCAACCATTCAAAAAGGCCCTCCTTAGCTTTGAGGGCAGTATTCCACACATCAGAGGGTTCAATTGGTACCTGGTGATATCCTGACTTCAAATCGATCTTGCTAAAATATTTTGCCCACTTTAGTTGGTCCAGGAGGTCATCAATCCGTGGGATCATGTCCCTATTATGGGCAGTGATCTTGTTCAATGCCCAATAGTCAATATAGAGTCTCCAAGTCCCATCCTTCTTCTATACCAACATGATCAGGCTCCCATAGGGTGATGAACTCGGACGAATGTAACCTTTCTACAGTAGCTCCCTAATCTGCCTCTTGATTTCATAGTTCTCTAGAACTGAGTGCCGATAGATTAGACCATTGGGTAGAAGCGCACATGGGGTCAAATCGATGGAGTGCTTGACCTGACAGTGCAAAGGAACCCCTACAGGGGAGGTGAAGATGTCCTCATACTCCTCCACAACCTTGTCCATCTGTAGTTGTCATGCAGAGGGGCCCTGCTTGGAGGTTGCGACCACTGTCTTCTTCTTTCTTTGAGGGTGTATCATCAGGAAAACAAATTTCCTGGTTTTGGAAATGAACTTACTGCATTGTTTTGCAATAACAAAAGAGATGGTGGTAGGTGGTGCTACCTCCAGTATCCTGTACAACTTATTTCCCAAAATAACAATAACAACACCGGGCCTTGATTCATACACAACATGTCACTTCCATAAGTATGGTTGTCCTAATAATACATCACAAACATCAAGGGGCGAAACATCACAGAATACCTCATCTTTGAAGCGCTTGATGTTGTATGGAAGGCGACACTACTGGCTCATGTGAAGATCCCATCCTTGGTGAAGCCACTCGATGGTGTACGACTGTGGATGTGCTATGGTCGGTAAGCCCAGCCGCTTCACGACCTCTGTCGAAATGAGGTTCTTTTGGCTCCAACTGTCGACAATGAACTATAGTGGGGAGCCCTTTATCCACATCTGGGAGTGGAAGAGACGATCCATCTCCTCTGGATCTTCGGGTTCCTCCTTCTTGATCTTCGTGGTGGCAATGGTGGCGTTGAGCTCCACATCGATAATCTACTTCCCTTTGTCAGTCCCTTTGTCGAGTTCTGACTTAGAGTTGAAACATGGATCTAATTCTGAAACCTTTAGCTTGGCCACCAGTGACTGCTTGGCCCAACACTCACTTGTGTTGTGAGTGGAGCTCTTATGGAACTCACACCACTTTCCCATGTCCTTTTTCGGCTTTGCGGTGCTATTCTTTGCTTTCATATTTAGCGGGTTGTCTTGGGCCACCCCACCTTGACTTTGTCCTTTGTTCTACATTTTGGGGGCACATTTCTCTTGCTTTGGATTCACAGATCCAAAGTCTCGCTTCTTCTATTTAAACTTTTGCTTGATCTTGACAGCATATCGATATGCCATGCTGAGCAAAGAGATGTTCAGGAATTCTATTTCTTCCTAGATGTACTTATGCAGACAGTCATGGTATTTGAGTAACAAATGCTGCTCCAAATCCTTGATACCCAACTTTGTGCGAAGGGTATGGAAAATATTGGTAAACTCTGGCACGTCTTGGTCCCTTCCTTGCCGCAACGTGGTCCACTTTATGTATTGATCCTCATAGCTTCTGACAGGGTAGTACTACTCTTTGATGGCAGTTCGGAATGAATTCCAAGTGGGTGCGCTAAAAATAGTGAGGCTGTACTTTCATCCTTTTGCTCGTAGTAGGTTTCCCACTAGTCCTTGACATGGGGGGTGGCTTTGAGAAGAGTGAAAGTAATCTTTTCCCGGCCAAAATAATCATGAACAGAAAAATACCCTTCTAGTATATTTAACCATTTATCTATGATGTCTGCATCTATCTGACCCTCAAATATGGTAATTTCAAAGTTAACTTGTACCTTAAAGGGTGTGGCGCTTCTAGAGTAGCTGCTAGAAGTAGATGTGTTGCCCCTAGGTAGCTGCTGAAGGATCTGGGAAAAGTTGTCCATCATCGCATTCCATTCTCACTCGAGGGCCTCTTCGAGCAAGATTTTGATAGGATCTCCTACCCCTCATATTTCTTTTCATCTGCCATGGGAGGTCGTCGGGATTTGCGAGGCTGGTCTTGCAAAGGTTCGACCAATTCAAGCGCTAACTCCTTATATCTCGACCTCATTGGGGACATGCAAAGAAAGACAGAGAAAGAGAAGACCACTCTGATACCACTGATCAAGATTTATACACGAACACAAAAAATTATATATATAACCATACATATAGAGATGTAGTAGAAATAATACTTCATTTCATTACTGTAAAACATTGAAATATGCTTACAAACAGAAATGGAAATAAACTAGCTAGGGCGATGGTAGCTTATCTCTGAGAAGAGATGTGGCGACTGCATGCCTCTGAATTGTGTTACAATGAGGCTCAAAGTCCTATTTATTGTTGAGAAACAATGGAAAACCCTAAACATCCAAAAACCTAACCCTAGAAGATGAAATGCGAAACTATCGGCCTCGTTTGGGTAAATTGGTACATCAACTTCCTGGGTTCGTAACTTTGGCATATGATCTATGTTTGATGTGCACAATATCTCGTTAGAAAGATCTATCCAAGAACTACAACTTTGGGAAGAGAAACACCAATCCATGGACCCATGTTGCTCCCAGTTTTCCCAAAAAACGTCGTTTAGGGCCTCAAAACGGTTCTGGAAGTTCAGGACCCCAAAAACTGCTAAAAATAGTAAACTGTACTACAATTAAAGAAACTAAAAAACTGAAAGAAACAATGGTGGGGATCCAAGCGCACCTGCCAGGTGGCCACCAATATCCACCTAGATCACCAGGTCCCCATGCCGACAGAATTGTTAGATTGATCAATAGTAGTACGACTAACTTGCTAAGTCAATTGCAACAATTGTCTTTACAAACCTCTTCTTCAATTCAGGCATTTCCATTAGTGTCTATGCCTTCCCAACCTTCAGCTATTAATGTTGTCTAATCTTCCAACCCCAAAGGAAATCAAAAATCCGATGGGAAGAAGAAGAGATGAGGTAAGAACAAAGATAAGGAAGGGAAGGGTAATGCAAACAAACCTAGTAATAATATTAGGGAGGGTAAAAAGGAGTCTAAAATTAAAGTTAAGTTCCCTTGCAAATTGTGCAATGGAGACCATTTAATTCATATTTGCCCTAATATTTAGGATGCTCAGCGCTTGTTAGTGAAATAGGGTTCTTTTAGCTCCCAGAAAATTATAACTAATTCTTTTCCCCAAAGGGCTATAGATCCGAAAAACTCTCTTATTGTTACATTTGACTTGTCAAATATTAAGAAGAGACTACCTCATCACATGGATTTTCAAATTAAATCTACATATCGAAAGACCAATATATTTCGAATGGTAGTTGATGAGGGAGCTTCCACATGTGTTATGTCTATTGCATGTTGGAAATCTATCATATCTCCTCAAGCTATTCCTTCACCTACTCTCTCGAATGCATTTGATGGTCATTCTCATAAGCTGCATGGAATTATTCTAGCCTTTCCTATCTATTTTGGGGGAAAGGTGGTCAATATAGAGGTGGAAATAGTCGATGAAAATTTGGATTATGATCTTCTATTGGGGCGAAATTGGATTTATGATGCCATTGTATCATCATTATTTCACATCTTATGCTTTCCATATGAAGGGAGAATTATTATTGTTGATCAGATGGAGTATTCTTCGAAAGAATCCAATGCTTCATTTGATTCCTCCATTCCGTTTGTGAATAATCCTAAGCAACCTGTTGAGAATTTAGGAGTTGGAATGTATTCCTCATTTATGGGTACTTTTGATATTTTTTCCCCTGTTACTCGAATAAATTCCATTTCATTGTCCAAGACTCCTTCTTGAAGAGAGTTTCTTAGAACTCATTATTTTTTGGATCCTTGGCCCTTACCCTCTTCTACCACCACATTAAAAGTATGGAAAGTCAGTGGAATGGCATATCCTATGTCTGTAACTGAAATTTCTTATCGATTTATTGTCAACACTGTAGATTCTGATCCTACTCCTTTTTCACTGGAGGAATTGGATGGAGATATGGCTCCAGCTTGGACTCTTGAATCTAGTTCTTCTATGGACTGCCTTGATATTGTTTTACCATCCGAGGAAGTAATCCTAAAAGAAATGACAGGTATAGATAGATCTTGGGATGATTTGCATCATCGGTCATATTTTCTCCCAGACTTGCATGAAGTAGAATCAATTTTTTGATGTTCAAACAATTTTAAACCCTTTGGCTCCAACACAGGTTTTTGTCAAAGGTAACATGTCTCTTAATTTGGAAAATATTCCGGTGAACATATCTAGGAATTCCAATATAATCAAGATTGTTTTCATCAGATCCAAATGCTCCCTTAAAGAAATTCAAATCTATATTTATCTTTTTAAAGAATTTCATGATGTGTTTGCCCGGTCTTATGAGGAAATGCTTGGAATTGATCCATCAGAAGTCCAACTTGAGATCAAAAATTAATTGAATGTGAAGCATATACAGAAAAATATTCAGTCGGTAAACCCTAGGAAAACGGCAACTATAAAAGCCGAGGTTGAGAAGCTGCTCAAGGTGGGTTTTATATACCCCATTTCATTGACTGAGTGGGTCTCGAATCCAGTCCCAGTTGATAAGAAACATAAAATGATCCATGTATGCATAGACTTTAGGGATTTAAATAAGGCTTGTCGTAAAGATAATTTCCCCACACTGTTTATTGATCAGATTATTGATGAATGTGCAGGAAATGAGATTTACTCCTTTATGGATGGTTTCTTGGGTTATAATCATATTACTATCCATATTGAAGATCAACATAAGACAACTTTTATCTGCCGCTGGGGTACTTTTGCATACAAAAAGATGTCTTTTTGCCTTCAAAATGTTGGAGCTACTTTTCAACAGGCCATGTCCTACACTTTCCACGATATCAAACATATCATCGAAACCTATTTGGATGACCTAGCTACTTGTTCTTGAAAGAGAATTGATCATCCTCATCATCTTCGATTGGTTTTTGAGTGATGTCATTTTTACAAAATTCAGTTGAATCCAAATAAATGTGTTTTCACTATCACATCCAATCAATTATTGGGATTCATTGTATCTACTGAAGGGATTCATGTAAATCCTTTCAAGGTTGAGGCAATACTTCAGTTGCCTCCCCTTTCTACCATTTGTTAACTTCAAAGTCTCCAAGGAAAAGCCAATTTCTTGAGGATATTTATTGTTAATTACGCTGAGATTGCAAAGGGATTTATGCGATTGCTGAAGAAAGGAGTTCCATTTCTATGGGATGATTTTTCTCAATGCCTGTTTGATGCTTTGAAAAAATCATTAACCTTTGCTCCATTATTGAGTCCACTCGATTATAGCAGGGATTTTCTCTTATATCTCATTGTGGCATAATCAACCATTGGTATGGTTCTGGTTCAGGAAGACGATGCTCTCCGCGAGCATGTTATTTGTTATTTGAGCTGAGCCTTAGTAGGTCCTAAACTACGATATTCTCCTATAGAGAAATTAGCTTTGTCAGTTGTTCATGATGTCCAATGACTTAGATACTATATTCTTCTTAGGAAAACTTTTGTCTTGGTGACTGTCAATCCATTTCAGTTTGTTCCCAGTAGGCGAGTGATTGGGGGAAATATAACAAATGGATTGTTATTTTACAAGAGTTTGATCTCGAGTTCTTGTCAACCAAATCTAAGAAATCATTAGTACTTGCAGAATTAATCTCAGAGTTGCCTTGTGAAGAAGAAATAGTTTATGAGGAACCATTCCCTGATGAGCATATTTTTCTTATTTTTTCACAAGATCCTTGGTATGGAGATACTATATATATCTTCAGGCTTCGAAATTTCCCCTCTCTTTTTCAACGGGTGAGCGAAGAAAATTGCATCACTTAGAGAAAAGTTATGTTATTACCGGTGACACTTTATATCATTGCGGGGTTGATTCAATCCTTAGACGTTGCTTAACCTTAGAAGAAGCTGAGTCAATTATGAATGATTTCCACAGTGGAGCTTGTGCTGGTCATGTATCTATGCTTTCTACAACCCGAAAAATCTTGCGTGCAAGGTATTTTTGGCCTTCGATTTTCAAAGATTGTGTTGAAGAAATCAAAAAATGCCATCCTTGTCAGGTTTATACTTGGAAAATGTGCACTCATCCAACTCCTTTTTTTCCTGTTATCGCCTTCGGTCCATTCAAGAAGTGGCACATTGATTTTACGGCTTGTAACCTACCTTCAACAAAGAGTCATAAGTATATTATTGTAGCAGTGGAGTACTTTACCAAGTGGGCCAAAGCTATGCCTATTGTAGTGAATGATGGTGAACCAACAACCTTGTTTCTTTTCAACCAAGTCATTTCTAATTTCATTATTCCAAAGGAGATTGTCACTGACCATGGCAGTCATTTCCAGAATAAAATGATGGCTGAATTAGATCTCAAGTTGGGTTTCTAGTAGGAGCATTCATCTCCTTACTATCCTTAGACCAATGGTCAGGTGGAAGCTATGAATAAATCCCTGAAAGTTATCCTACAAAGGACAATTAATAAGGCTTAATCCAATTGGCATATCATGTTATATCCTGCACTTTGGGCATACAAGATGTCGGTTAAGACTGCTACGGTTTCACTCCTTTTCAAGTAGTTTATGGTTTGGAATCGATATTCCCTGTGGAATGTGAAATTCCTTCTCTTAAATTAGTTGTATAACATATTCTAGACACTTCTAGTCTTGAAGAATGCCTCATTGATTTGGAAGATCTTGACAAGCATCGTCGAGATGCTACCACAATAAACGAAGCTCATAAAAAACAAGGGAAAATCCAATATGATAAGGTTGTGTGTCCTAGGGTTTTCTTTGAAGGTGACCTTGTCTTGGTCTATGACCAAGACAAAGATGCCTTGGGGGTAGGTAAGTTTAAACCCATGTGGTACAGTCCTTTTATTGTTAAAAAGTTCTTAAAAAAAGGATCTTACGAATTGATTGATTTTGATGGAAAAGAGATGTCAGAGCCCAAAAATGGGCTCTATCTTAAAAAGTATTATGCCTAGGTTTCTGCCTAGCATTTGCTTGGTTGCAGATATTGTATATATTTTTGCATATCTGTCTATAGGTTTCATAGTGATATCGATATTTTGATATTCTTTGGCAGGTATCTATGGATGATTTGGTATATCTAGGGTTCACCGATGGTGCTAGTCGACATACCTGAAATTTGGCTTCCGTGGCTTGGGTAATTTACTATCCATCCGATCGGTTGTTGGTTTCAAGAGGCATATGTATCGACCTTGCTTCAAATAATGTTTTCGAATATACCACTATGGTTAACCTACTATCTAAAGTAATGTATCTTGGTATTGATTCGTTAGCAGTATACTTAGATTCAAAACTAATGGTTTCACAGTTAAACAACATCTATCATGTGAGAGATCCTTATTTATATCGCCAATTTCTGAGAGTGTGTTTATTACAAAGATCATTTAATTTTATAACATTTATTCATATTCCATGATCAGAAAATTCATTTTCTGATTCCATAGCTAATCAAGCATTATATTGGCATATTAA
>APFE031024477.1:0-12342 GCA_000404065.3 Pinus taeda | reverse complement strand
TCAAAACACTTATATTTATTTTTGGAGACATGATTTTTTTGAAATCATTAAAGAGAAAGTAGTCCATTTCCCATGATTTTTCATCATGCATGAACCCATATGGATAGGAATTGCTTCTTTTTATACTTTTTTCACTTTTGATGAAAATACCTTCAAGAATGAAAACTAGTAAGAGCTGCAAGCAATTCTCAAAGAGTGATTTTCTTTTATGGGACATTTTCTCACTCTAAAAAACTGAAAAGATCCCCGAGTCTGTCATCGTTGGGCTCATTAAACACATATGATGACGGTATGAGCAACTCTTTTTCGCTGTTTTTCTAGCTCATTAAATTGAAAAAGACCATTAGAGAGAAAGTAGTCCATTTCCCATGATTTTTCATCATGCATCAACCCATATGGATAGGAATTGCTACTTTTTATACTTTTTTTGCTTTTGATGAAAATACCTTCAGGAATGAAAAGTAGTAAGAGCTACAAGCAATTCTCAAAGAGCGCTTTTCTTTTATGGGATATTTTCTCACTCTAAAAAACTGAAAAGATCCTCGATTTTGTCATCGTTGGGCTCGTTAAACATATATGATGATGGTCTGAGCAACTCTTTTCTGCTCTTTTTCTAGCTCATTAAACTGAAAATGACCATTAGAGCATTCTTTTTTAGGCACTTTTTTCTTGCTCATAAAACTGAAAAAATACCAAATTTTTTCTTTAGGCTAGTTAAACATTTATAAAGATGACCCGAGCATTCTTTTAGGTACTTTTCTTGCTCATTAAACTGGAAGATCACGAGTTTTTGTCACTGGGCTCGTTAAAGATCTATGGCAGCAACAAGAGCACTTGCTTTTTTGGGACCTTTCTCGCTCTTAAATCGAAAAATCCTCGAGTTTTTCCCCTTCTTCAGGCTCGTTAAATCTACGAAGAAGGAATGAGTAGTTCTTTTACCTCTTTTTCCTTGCTCAATAAATTGAAAAAGATACCTTGAGTTTCCTTCATTTGACTCGTTAAAATTTGATGAAGGTATTGAGTTTGTCGTCATGTGACTCATTAAAAATTCACGAAAAAAACGAGTTTAGTCTGTCTCCTCATACTCGTAACAAAATGAGGTCAACATCTATTGAACATAGGTTTCTCTTTATCTAGATTCAATAGATTAACTCACAGAAAAGTAACCGATTCGGGTATACTATTAAACTTTTGTTGCACTCGGTTAACAACTATGACAAAGGGACCACCATGGAGTTGTCCTTTACGATCTTTTGAGGCTCTCTAAATATGAAAACACCACCAAGTTGTCTAGTCTGGACTCATTAAATTACACAGACAAGATATAGAGTCGCGTTGGAGCTGACTCAGGGGACTTCCACCTAGCTGCATTGTTCTCTCCAGCAAATCTACACGGAGGTTTGAGGTAATCCATCTATTTTGCTTTGATAGTTAGTTAATGTTTATGGACATGCATGTAAGTTTGTGATGGCTGTAGATAATCTTACAGTCTGCCAAGGGTCCCAGGAAGACCATTGAGGGTATCTCCATTCTCCATACACCATGCATTTTATCCTATAGCAATATGCCACTGGATGCTCGTGTTGAGTAAGGATTGCCCCAATAGCATAGTTAGAGGCATCTGTCTTGGCCTCAAATGGTTGTTGCAGGTCTGGTAATGCAAGCATTGGGGCTGAGTAGAGGTGATCTTTCAACTCTATGAATGCCTTCTATTGATATTTAGACCAAAAGATTTTTTCTTTCACTCCTCACTTTGTGATTTGACTCAAGGACCAAGTGATATGAGAAAATCCCAACATGAAACTTCGGTAGAAGTTGGCAAGACCTAGAAAGATGCAGAGCTCTGTCAGAGTGGTTGGAGATGACCAATCCCAAATGATTTGGATCTTGGCTAAATCCACATGCACCCTCGTTCATCAATAATGTATCCCAGATACTGAACCTGGGTCATGCCAAAAGTGCATTTCTCCAAATTGGCACATAACTTGTGTTGCCACAATGTTTGGAGAACCTATTGGATGTGGTGTAGGTGCTCTTCCCAACTCTGGCTAAAGATCAAGATGTCATCCAGGTATACCATTACAAATGAGTTGGTGAATAGCCACAAGATGTCATCCATTAGCCTCATGAAGGTTGTAGGAGCATTTGTCAATCTGAAAGGCATAGCCAACCATTCAAAAAGGCCCTCCTTAGCTTTGAGGGCAGTATTCCACACATCAGAGGGTTCAATTGGTACCTGGTGATATCCTGACTTCAAATCGATCTTGCTAAAATATTTTGCCCACTTTAGTTGGTCCAGGAGGTCATCAATCCGTGGGATCATGTCCCTATTATGGGCAGTGATCTTGTTCAATGCCCAATAGTCAATATAGAGTCTCCAAGTCCCATCCTTCTTCTATACCAACATGATCAGGCTCCCATAGGGTGATGAACTCGGACGAATGTAACCTTTCTACAGTAGCTCCCTAATCTGCCTCTTGATTTCATAGTTCTCTAGAACTGAGTGCCGATAGATTAGACCATTGGGTAGAAGCGCACATGGGGTCAAATCGATGGAGTGCTTGACCTGACAGTGCAAAGGAACCCCTACAGGGGAGGTGAAGATGTCCTCATACTCCTCCACAACCTTGTCCATCTGTAGTTGTCATGCAGAGGGGCCCTGCTTGGAGGTTGCGACCACTGTCTTCTTCTTTCTTTGAGGGTGTATCATCAGGAAAACAAATTTCCTGGTTTTGGAAATGAACTTACTGCATTGTTTTGCAATAACAAAAGAGATGGTGGTAGGTGGTGCTACCTCCAGTATCCTGTACAACTTATTTCCCAAAATAACAATAACAACACCGGGCCTTGATTCATACACAACATGTCACTTCCATAAGTATGGTTGTCCTAATAATACATCACAAACATCAAGGGGCGAAACATCACAGAATACCTCATCTTTGAAGCGCTTGATGTTGTATGGAAGGCGACACTACTGGCTCATGTGAAGATCCCATCCTTGGTGAAGCCACTCGATGGTGTACGACTGTGGATGTGCTATGGTCGGTAAGCCCAGCCGCTTCACGACCTCTGTCGAAATGAGGTTCTTTTGGCTCCAACTGTCGACAATGAACTATAGTGGGGAGCCCTTTATCCACATCTGGGAGTGGAAGAGACGATCCATCTCCTCTGGATCTTCGGGTTCCTCCTTCTTGATCTTCGTGGTGGCAATGGTGGCGTTGAGCTCCACATCGATAATCTACTTCCCTTTGTCAGTCCCTTTGTCGAGTTCTGACTTAGAGTTGAAACATGGATCTAATTCTGAAACCTTTAGCTTGGCCACCAGTGACTGCTTGGCCCAACACTCACTTGTGTTGTGAGTGGAGCTCTTATGGAACTCACACCACTTTCCCATGTCCTTTTTCGGCTTTGCGGTGCTATTCTTTGCTTTCATATTTAGCGGGTTGTCTTGGGCCACCCCACCTTGACTTTGTCCTTTGTTCTACATTTTGGGGGCACATTTCTCTTGCTTTGGATTCACAGATCCAAAGTCTCGCTTCTTCTATTTAAACTTTTGCTTGATCTTGACAGCATATCGATATGCCATGCTGAGCAAAGAGATGTTCAGGAATTCTATTTCTTCCTAGATGTACTTATGCAGACAGTCATGGTATTTGAGTAACAAATGCTGCTCCAAATCCTTGATACCCAACTTTGTGCGAAGGGTATGGAAAATATTGGTAAACTCTGGCACGTCTTGGTCCCTTCCTTGCCGCAACGTGGTCCACTTTATGTATTGATCCTCATAGCTTCTGACAGGGTAGTACTACTCTTTGATGGCAGTTCGGAATGAATTCCAAGTGGGTGCGCTAAAAATAGTGAGGCTGTACTTTCATCCTTTTGCTCGTAGTAGGTTTCCCACTAGTCCTTGACATGGGGGGTGGCTTTGAGAAGAGTGAAAGTAATCTTTTCCCGGCCAAAATAATCATGAACAGAAAAATACCCTTCTAGTATATTTAACCATTTATCTATGATGTCTGCATCTATCTGACCCTCAAATATGGTAATTTCAAAGTTAACTTGTACCTTAAAGGGTGTGGCGCTTCTAGAGTAGCTGCTAGAAGTAGATGTGTTGCCCCTAGGTAGCTGCTGAAGGATCTGGGAAAAGTTGTCCATCATCGCATTCCATTCTCACTCGAGGGCCTCTTCGAGCAAGATTTTGATAGGATCTCCTACCCCTCATATTTCTTTTCATCTGCCATGGGAGGTCGTCGGGATTTGCGAGGCTGGTCTTGCAAAGGTTCGACCAATTCAAGCGCTAACTCCTTATATCTCGACCTCATTGGGGACATGCAAAGAAAGACAGAGAAAGAGAAGACCACTCTGATACCACTGATCAAGATTTATACACGAACACAAAAAATTATATATATAACCATACATATAGAGATGTAGTAGAAATAATACTTCATTTCATTACTGTAAAACATTGAAATATGCTTACAAACAGAAATGGAAATAAACTAGCTAGGGCGATGGTAGCTTATCTCTGAGAAGAGATGTGGCGACTGCATGCCTCTGAATTGTGTTACAATGAGGCTCAAAGTCCTATTTATTGTTGAGAAACAATGGAAAACCCTAAACATCCAAAAACCTAACCCTAGAAGATGAAATGCGAAACTATCGGCCTCGTTTGGGTAAATTGGTACATCAACTTCCTGGGTTCGTAACTTTGGCATATGATCTATGTTTGATGTGCACAATATCTCGTTAGAAAGATCTATCCAAGAACTACAACTTTGGGAAGAGAAACACCAATCCATGGACCCATGTTGCTCCCAGTTTTCCCAAAAAACGTCGTTTAGGGCCTCAAAACGGTTCTGGAAGTTCAGGACCCCAAAAACTGCTAAAAATAGTAAACTGTACTACAATTAAAGAAACTAAAAAACTGAAAGAAACAATGGTGGGGATCCAAGCGCACCTGCCAGGTGGCCACCAATATCCACCTAGATCACCAGGTCCCCATGCCGACAGAATTGTTAGATTGATCAATAGTAGTACGACTAACTTGCTAAGTCAATTGCAACAATTGTCTTTACAAACCTCTTCTTCAATTCAGGCATTTCCATTAGTGTCTATGCCTTCCCAACCTTCAGCTATTAATGTTGTCTAATCTTCCAACCCCAAAGGAAATCAAAAATCCGATGGGAAGAAGAAGAGATGAGGTAAGAACAAAGATAAGGAAGGGAAGGGTAATGCAAACAAACCTAGTAATAATATTAGGGAGGGTAAAAAGGAGTCTAAAATTAAAGTTAAGTTCCCTTGCAAATTGTGCAATGGAGACCATTTAATTCATATTTGCCCTAATATTTAGGATGCTCAGCGCTTGTTAGTGAAATAGGGTTCTTTTAGCTCCCAGAAAATTATAACTAATTCTTTTCCCCAAAGGGCTATAGATCCGAAAAACTCTCTTATTGTTACATTTGACTTGTCAAATATTAAGAAGAGACTACCTCATCACATGGATTTTCAAATTAAATCTACATATCGAAAGACCAATATATTTCGAATGGTAGTTGATGAGGGAGCTTCCACATGTGTTATGTCTATTGCATGTTGGAAATCTATCATATCTCCTCAAGCTATTCCTTCACCTACTCTCTCGAATGCATTTGATGGTCATTCTCATAAGCTGCATGGAATTATTCTAGCCTTTCCTATCTATTTTGGGGGAAAGGTGGTCAATATAGAGGTGGAAATAGTCGATGAAAATTTGGATTATGATCTTCTATTGGGGCGAAATTGGATTTATGATGCCATTGTATCATCATTATTTCACATCTTATGCTTTCCATATGAAGGGAGAATTATTATTGTTGATCAGATGGAGTATTCTTCGAAAGAATCCAATGCTTCATTTGATTCCTCCATTCCGTTTGTGAATAATCCTAAGCAACCTGTTGAGAATTTAGGAGTTGGAATGTATTCCTCATTTATGGGTACTTTTGATATTTTTTCCCCTGTTACTCGAATAAATTCCATTTCATTGTCCAAGACTCCTTCTTGAAGAGAGTTTCTTAGAACTCATTATTTTTTGGATCCTTGGCCCTTACCCTCTTCTACCACCACATTAAAAGTATGGAAAGTCAGTGGAATGGCATATCCTATGTCTGTAACTGAAATTTCTTATCGATTTATTGTCAACACTGTAGATTCTGATCCTACTCCTTTTTCACTGGAGGAATTGGATGGAGATATGGCTCCAGCTTGGACTCTTGAATCTAGTTCTTCTATGGACTGCCTTGATATTGTTTTACCATCCGAGGAAGTAATCCTAAAAGAAATGACAGGTATAGATAGATCTTGGGATGATTTGCATCATCGGTCATATTTTCTCCCAGACTTGCATGAAGTAGAATCAATTTTTTGATGTTCAAACAATTTTAAACCCTTTGGCTCCAACACAGGTTTTTGTCAAAGGTAACATGTCTCTTAATTTGGAAAATATTCCGGTGAACATATCTAGGAATTCCAATATAATCAAGATTGTTTTCATCAGATCCAAATGCTCCCTTAAAGAAATTCAAATCTATATTTATCTTTTTAAAGAATTTCATGATGTGTTTGCCCGGTCTTATGAGGAAATGCTTGGAATTGATCCATCAGAAGTCCAACTTGAGATCAAAAATTAATTGAATGTGAAGCATATACAGAAAAATATTCAGTCGGTAAACCCTAGGAAAACGGCAACTATAAAAGCCGAGGTTGAGAAGCTGCTCAAGGTGGGTTTTATATACCCCATTTCATTGACTGAGTGGGTCTCGAATCCAGTCCCAGTTGATAAGAAACATAAAATGATCCATGTATGCATAGACTTTAGGGATTTAAATAAGGCTTGTCGTAAAGATAATTTCCCCACACTGTTTATTGATCAGATTATTGATGAATGTGCAGGAAATGAGATTTACTCCTTTATGGATGGTTTCTTGGGTTATAATCATATTACTATCCATATTGAAGATCAACATAAGACAACTTTTATCTGCCGCTGGGGTACTTTTGCATACAAAAAGATGTCTTTTTGCCTTCAAAATGTTGGAGCTACTTTTCAACAGGCCATGTCCTACACTTTCCACGATATCAAACATATCATCGAAACCTATTTGGATGACCTAGCTACTTGTTCTTGAAAGAGAATTGATCATCCTCATCATCTTCGATTGGTTTTTGAGTGATGTCATTTTTACAAAATTCAGTTGAATCCAAATAAATGTGTTTTCACTATCACATCCAATCAATTATTGGGATTCATTGTATCTACTGAAGGGATTCATGTAAATCCTTTCAAGGTTGAGGCAATACTTCAGTTGCCTCCCCTTTCTACCATTTGTTAACTTCAAAGTCTCCAAGGAAAAGCCAATTTCTTGAGGATATTTATTGTTAATTACGCTGAGATTGCAAAGGGATTTATGCGATTGCTGAAGAAAGGAGTTCCATTTCTATGGGATGATTTTTCTCAATGCCTGTTTGATGCTTTGAAAAAATCATTAACCTTTGCTCCATTATTGAGTCCACTCGATTATAGCAGGGATTTTCTCTTATATCTCATTGTGGCATAATCAACCATTGGTATGGTTCTGGTTCAGGAAGACGATGCTCTCCGCGAGCATGTTATTTGTTATTTGAGCTGAGCCTTAGTAGGTCCTAAACTACGATATTCTCCTATAGAGAAATTAGCTTTGTCAGTTGTTCATGATGTCCAATGACTTAGATACTATATTCTTCTTAGGAAAACTTTTGTCTTGGTGACTGTCAATCCATTTCAGTTTGTTCCCAGTAGGCGAGTGATTGGGGGAAATATAACAAATGGATTGTTATTTTACAAGAGTTTGATCTCGAGTTCTTGTCAACCAAATCTAAGAAATCATTAGTACTTGCAGAATTAATCTCAGAGTTGCCTTGTGAAGAAGAAATAGTTTATGAGGAACCATTCCCTGATGAGCATATTTTTCTTATTTTTTCACAAGATCCTTGGTATGGAGATACTATATATATCTTCAGGCTTCGAAATTTCCCCTCTCTTTTTCAACGGGTGAGCGAAGAAAATTGCATCACTTAGAGAAAAGTTATGTTATTACCGGTGACACTTTATATCATTGCGGGGTTGATTCAATCCTTAGACGTTGCTTAACCTTAGAAGAAGCTGAGTCAATTATGAATGATTTCCACAGTGGAGCTTGTGCTGGTCATGTATCTATGCTTTCTACAACCCGAAAAATCTTGCGTGCAAGGTATTTTTGGCCTTCGATTTTCAAAGATTGTGTTGAAGAAATCAAAAAATGCCATCCTTGTCAGGTTTATACTTGGAAAATGTGCACTCATCCAACTCCTTTTTTTCCTGTTATCGCCTTCGGTCCATTCAAGAAGTGGCACATTGATTTTACGGCTTGTAACCTACCTTCAACAAAGAGTCATAAGTATATTATTGTAGCAGTGGAGTACTTTACCAAGTGGGCCAAAGCTATGCCTATTGTAGTGAATGATGGTGAACCAACAACCTTGTTTCTTTTCAACCAAGTCATTTCTAATTTCATTATTCCAAAGGAGATTGTCACTGACCATGGCAGTCATTTCCAGAATAAAATGATGGCTGAATTAGATCTCAAGTTGGGTTTCTAGTAGGAGCATTCATCTCCTTACTATCCTTAGACCAATGGTCAGGTGGAAGCTATGAATAAATCCCTGAAAGTTATCCTACAAAGGACAATTAATAAGGCTTAATCCAATTGGCATATCATGTTATATCCTGCACTTTGGGCATACAAGATGTCGGTTAAGACTGCTACGGTTTCACTCCTTTTCAAGTAGTTTATGGTTTGGAATCGATATTCCCTGTGGAATGTGAAATTCCTTCTCTTAAATTAGTTGTATAACATATTCTAGACACTTCTAGTCTTGAAGAATGCCTCATTGATTTGGAAGATCTTGACAAGCATCGTCGAGATGCTACCACAATAAACGAAGCTCATAAAAAACAAGGGAAAATCCAATATGATAAGGTTGTGTGTCCTAGGGTTTTCTTTGAAGGTGACCTTGTCTTGGTCTATGACCAAGACAAAGATGCCTTGGGGGTAGGTAAGTTTAAACCCATGTGGTACAGTCCTTTTATTGTTAAAAAGTTCTTAAAAAAAGGATCTTACGAATTGATTGATTTTGATGGAAAAGAGATGTCAGAGCCCAAAAATGGGCTCTATCTTAAAAAGTATTATGCCTAGGTTTCTGCCTAGCATTTGCTTGGTTGCAGATATTGTATATATTTTTGCATATCTGTCTATAGGTTTCATAGTGATATCGATATTTTGATATTCTTTGGCAGGTATCTATGGATGATTTGGTATATCTAGGGTTCACCGATGGTGCTAGTCGACATACCTGAAATTTGGCTTCCGTGGCTTGGGTAATTTACTATCCATCCGATCGGTTGTTGGTTTCAAGAGGCATATGTATCGACCTTGCTTCAAATAATGTTTTCGAATATACCACTATGGTTAACCTACTATCTAAAGTAATGTATCTTGGTATTGATTCGTTAGCAGTATACTTAGATTCAAAACTAATGGTTTCACAGTTAAACAACATCTATCATGTGAGAGATCCTTATTTATATCGCCAATTTCTGAGAGTGTGTTTATTACAAAGATCATTTAATTTTATAACATTTATTCATATTCCATGATCAGAAAATTCATTTTCTGATTCCATAGCTAATCAAGCATTATATTGGCATATTAATCATTCGTCGCATTAAAAATAAAAAATAATCGAACATCATTTTTATATATGATAATCACTTTATGGAATCGTATGTATATAGATATAATTTTTTGTTCAAAATGTTATACAAAATCAAGACAAAAATGTCCTACAAAATTAGGGGTTAAGCCCAATCATACCTATCAAAATCTGGACATCTCTAATCTATATCTATGGGTCCAGCCCCAGATGTGCATCTCAGAAGAAGATGATGCCATTAGCCACCCGTCGGAAGAGCCACACCCAATCTCATGGTACACCTACCACGAGTCTTTGCATAGCCTCTAGTAGATCCTTTATTGCCACCATAGATACTTGGTGAGTTAACCTCTCCAAGTTCCTCTATACGGTATGGAGGAGTCTCCTAGTCTTTGCTGCAGTACTCTCCACATCTTTTCCATGACGCCTATGCCTGGGTAGACCCTTAGGTCTTATTGGTCCCACATCCGTATCATGATCAAATAATTTTTTAAGAATATTTTCCTCATAAAAAAGAATTTCAATTCATAATTTTTGGAAATCCAAAAAAATCAAATAACTTTAAAAAACTTTAAAATATTTTTACTTATGGCACCCCATGCAGCATCTGGTGGAAGCACTAGATTTGGATCCCCTCTGAAGTCCATACTTGCATAGGGGTAGTCCTTGATGGAAATGAATTATTGTTCCCAGCAAAGGAAAAACTCCTCATCAAAATTTGTTCTAGGGACCTCACCACCCCCTAGTCTCTTCATCAAGTCAATCCATCTACCTATACGTGGATCTGTTGAGCTGCTGATGGTAGAGAGCATGTTGGGTCAAAGCCCTAGTATCCTCTCAAAGAAGAAAGTGCAAAGGATGGTACCATACCCAATATGTTTGGTATTGCTCTTTGTGATAGAAGTGATTTGCTTCTTTAGATTGATCAGGAGGGCTATACACCAATCAAAGACTGTAGTGAGGCAATCCACTGCTAGGCTCATTGTAACACACAACACCTGGTGCAATGAACCTGAACCTACTACCCTCACAATAATAAAAGCAAGAATTCTAAGGGGTAGACTCTCCTCATTATTTATTGGGATCTATGTCCCTACCTTCTCATTATTTTTGGGGAAATATATGCGAATATAATCATCTACACTGAGATTGCTGTAGAAATTTTGAATAATTTAACACATATTCAATGGAGATTATCCTGATCATGTACTATTGTAGAAAACATACACAATACATAAGCTCCTCTACGTTGATCATCAATATAGCAGCATCAATAACAATAAAACATCAAGAGCATTCACACATTAACACAGTATGTATCTCGGGGAAAGCATCTCGCTAAAAACCCCAACTGTCTGTATATTAATGATTGAGTCAGGTAACATTACATAGCATAATACTTCTCACAAGTATCTACACCTCTGTTACACACAATACAGCTCAGATCTGAATCAATCACAGGTTCAAATCTCTTCCGCTGCCATGCCTGCCTCCTCTGCGCAATCCTACAAGAGAATACTGATGAATGAATGATAATTCCAAGGAAACCACGTATTTACTTGGCTAAATCATGTGAGCACAAGCTACAATGTGGGAAAATTCATTGGCATACTCAATCCCTTGATTTGTGCAAGATCTGATGCACAACTATAGTCACAACTGATAGCAATCTGATTCTCTAACACCTGTCCCTGCTGAACTGAACATGCACTGACATGCAACTGAGTTAACTGATGTATTCATTAGTTGTATTATGAGTTAATAACTTGTGAATTAATTAATAACTAATTCACCCAACTCATCTCTAGTCTATTCGCCAGTTAGACTAAATACAACCAGTTTAACAAAGCTAAACTGAACACAACTCCATCAACTGCACCTCCAGTCCACTAAACTCAACTCACTTAAGTTCTAACTGAAGTCCTGCATGCAAATATTAGTCATCCCATAGGTAACCACGTATTTCCTTCTGGGATCTGCATGTACCACATCCGTAGCTCATCCTGAAGTGCTCCAAAAGAATAAGACAAAGTTTATAGTCTAAATATTATTATGAGCTAATAATATTTGACTGTTCTATATTTAGACTGAGCAGTCACTCCGCTCTGGTGTCACTCCGCTGTGGTCTAAAAATAGAAGTCCATCTATTTTTTCCAACTTGATCAATCATCCATAACAACAACCTGCAATCCATAGACATGATCCATATGTCTAAAAATAGACATAGTCTAAAAAATAGACTTGCGCCAAAAATAGCCTGCGGGCCCACTTAGTGAAGGCGACTCTTTTCACTAAGCTCCATCATCTTGTTGCAATCTCAACACTCCCTCTCGACAAGATATGGATTATCAGCAACCCCTATCCTGCCTCGTTGGTACTCGAATTTTCTCCTGGTGAGAGCCTTCGTCAGAATATCAGCATCCTGATCCTCCGTTGGAATGTACGAAAGTAACATGATCCTCCGCTGCACACAATCTCTGATATGATGGTGCCTGATGCCCTTTCTGCCATATACTCGGCCTCTTGAGCTCCCTGCCCAATCTGCATCCATGAAGCCACATAGCTTCA